>JARJCX010000353.1:0-120743 GCA_029282285.1 Mycena rebaudengoi
AAAAAGGAGAAAAAGTGAGGTTAATGCTGGGTCGGGATATGGTCCGTCGCATCCTGTCCGTCACCTTCTCGTGGAACCACAGCTACTAGCCTGGCGCTAAAGGATGAAACGAAGAAGAAAAAGAGAGGTTGATGAGTTCTGACAGTGCTACAGTAGTGGCATCGTAACCGAGGCTGGTATAGGTGAGTATAGGCAGGTATAGACGCTGAGGAATCTCATGATACAGATGGGCTGAAAAAACGAACAGAAAGAGAAAGAGCAAGGCAAAGTAAATCTATAGTCCCTCCTGAACTAATACTCGCTTGACTCGGCTACCGCAGCAAGCCGGCCTCACCGCCACAACTCCCTTTCATTGAAAAACGGTCGTACTCCATTCCCGTAACTAGTGCTCTGGCTCGTATCCGACCGTCCTCGCAACCGCTCTTAACCCCTCCCAATTCTCAAAAGTGGACTAGGTCTGCGGCCATCTGGACGACTCGTAGTCCACAAGCTATTATTCAAGGGGAAATAGGGGCACAGACGTGGCAGGTGCCCGCAAACCTCATCACTCTGCTTCTCTCCCCGAAACGGCTCCAAGACAACTACCGTTCGAAAAAAGAGATCAACCAACCACTTGACTGCTATGATATTTTCATAGAGGAACCATATCTTCCCCCCCTCCCGCCATCCCCCCCATGTCCCAACTTCAGTTCTTCAGACCGGGAAAATTACAATTCAATAAGCAGTTTCCTAACACAAGTGTTTGCCCTCTGCGAGAAGGCGCGCAAGACCGTCTTCCCGCACCAGCGTGCCGCGCATTATGGACTCGCAGGCGCCCATCCTTGGCTGGCCAAGCTATCATTCCAACCATACGACCGGATAATGGGAGACTCCATCAACAATGCTGCGGCCTTGAAGCCCGACCTCATCGGCGCCCAGGTGTCCCACTGGCCAAGTGATTCGGATTTTACGGCTTATTGGGCCCATCCCAGACCGCAAGACCAGGAGCTCCCAAAGAAAGTCGGTGTCGAGGTCCCGGTGGAGGTTAAAGATGACTGGCCTGACCTGTGCAGGCAAGCAGCTACCTATGCACAGGCCATGTTCGCTGCCGTTCCTTTGCGTTCCTTTAGCCTCGTCATTGGTATTAACCATGCCAAGTGCGAGCTACGGTTTCTAATATTCCACTCGGGGGGGCTCACTTCACACTCTCCGCTCTCTTTCACCCGAGAAGCTGACCGGCAGATCATCCTGCGGGTAATGTTTGCTATGAGCCTCTGGCAAACACCCGAACATGCGGGCCTTCCCTGTTTCACTGACGGCTTTAGTATTGTACTGGCCTCATCGCGAATCGGGGACCCACCGATTGTGATTCGCATCCAAGAGAGGCTTTATCATGCAGTTGGTGTGCGGGGTCGCAACACAGTTGTGTATCTGTTGCAGCTAGACGCTTCAGCACCCGCCCCTACGTTTCAGGGAAAGACCTTACCTGGTCGTACCAAGCTTGATGGTGAGCATAAACTTTCGTGATCCATTTTCTTTATTTAGCTGACATTCATCCATGTAGTTCTAAGCGATAATTTCGAACTGCGTCGGACAAGAGCTCAGGAGCGTGCAAAACAATTAGACCTGACCGCGGCCCTGCGCACGCACGCAATATCTCCAGTGATAGGTGAGCGAGAACCTCTCAGACAGTCGGAAGGATTAACTGTTCTCCTACGTATGCCAGAAATAAACCCAGCGAAGTACCATACCCATGGCATATCGATGCCTTCATCGGTGGTACATTATGGCGTGGGGTTAGAACATCGTCTCGGAACGAGCTTCGTTCTGAAAATGTGTTGGACGCCGGCAGCTCGGCGTGAACGCGAAAGCGAAATTTATGGAAAAATACGGAGCGGCTTTGGGACCCCCTCCTTGAAATTCGCGTTCGAGGTGACGGCCGAGACCGGCGCTATCTCCTCTAACGCCATATACTACGAGCAGTCCACATTTGAACCAATGCTTGGCGGGATCCGACAGAAACCACCACAACATGATGTCCGCTCCTTATGGGGCTTTGTCTTCGAGGACCAAGGAGACACCCTTGAGGTATGCACTTCTGCGTCCGAGCTTACTACATGCATCCTGCATGCTCTGCTAGGTAAACTTTTGAAATTCCTATCCTATCTAGCCATGACAATACTCGCAGGATGGCTTCATTATTATCAGAATGACGAGCTCCATTCTGATATCAGCATTGGATTCGAGGCACCGTCAAGCGCGAAAAATTCAATCTTCAGCATCTGCGAGCAGCGGTGGAGAGGATGATGACACGTAGCGACGGTGATGGCGACGACGACGATCATCTTGGAGCTAATCCCACTCCCTCCTCCTCCTCCTCTTCCTCCTCCTCCGTGGGCAAAAAGCGTGCGACCCCCGAGCCCACTTCCGATGCTGCTCCAGCCCCCAAACGGTTCCGAAGCTCGGAGGGCCGATCGCAACTCGAGAGCGAGTTCAACACCCTGCTCGAAGTCTTTGCCATGCTTGAGCAGAAAGTGGCCGCTCTTGGTGTCGGGGACAGTTGTTCCGCCGTCTTGAATGATGCTGACATGGCACTGAACCTGACCAGTCATTTCAACCCCCAGGTGCACAATGGGGCCCTTTCCGTACGTTACAGATCTTGCTTTATATACGATGATCCTCATTCACGTTTGTGTAGGGCACCCCCGAATTCATGTCTTCCAGACTTATTAATTCTATACTGGATCACGATCCCATCCTCCACTGTCCTGTTGACGACTTGTGGTCAGCGTTCTACGTCACGGTATGGGCGGTGGTATTCAACACCGAGCACCCGGGGCCCACTGCTTGGCAGACTGGTCTCCGAGGATCTATGTCCGATCGCAATGCGACCATCGATACAATATTCCAAAGCAAACAAAGCTCAACACCATTTCTCACGAGGCTGTGGCGGACGATGGCCGACTGGCGTTCACGGCTGGTGGAGATGGAAATCGATTGGGCTGATAAATGGGATTCTGGGGAGAAGGCAGATGAAATCAGCAAACGACTGCTGTTCCATGATTTTGCCTGCCGGGGGGTTATGGATTTTATGGATATCCTGATGAATCATCGTAACACCATAGGAGGTGATGCATGAATAGGCCTATTGAAACCGATATTGAATGGACGAACAACTGACCTGACGCCTGGATATCGACACCCGTCCTAAAATGAACGGCAAAGATCCCGCTATTGCGAGCAGAAGCAGAAAGAATAGGACGACTAAAGACCAAGGTCGGACGGAGGTGCGGTGCGTCAGCAAAATCGGCTATCTCACCTACATACTCCTACAGGCTACATGCTCACTTTTTCGCACATGAAGGGCGATTCGGCGACTCGGAGGATCCGGTGGATCAAATGTCCGCCACCATCTTCGCAGGTGATCTCAAGCTCGGGCCAGTCTAAGTGGCCGGTTTCCAGAGCGGCCGCTTCGAACAGTGATTTATTTTTTCCACTACTTACTTCCAAAAATTGAAAAAGAACTGGATCAAACAGGTTGCCAACAGCAACGCATCGCATTCCAAATATGCTGGTGGGGATAATACTCAGGATAGTTTATTTCTCCGCTAGGTATTGTGAAATCGGATCCCGCGGTCGCTGGGAAAGGCGCGATTGATGGATGAGTGTTGCCCAAGCTAACGAAACAGCAGGTGAAACAGAGGTATCGAGACAAAATTGAAAAAATCACACACGGGCGGCTTCCAAAACCTCTGGCCTAGACGGGCAAGCATAATTCCCAGAGCCACACGAACCGCTGATGGTAAAAGAGAAACGAGTTAGACCTCGTGGTACCTGGCCGCACTAATTGACTCACCGCATCCCATTCCTACGAGTAACCGACTCCAGAAGAGGGTCTTATTCTCGGCAACAACCACGAACACCAATAAATAATTGGCCCGAATGGTAGTGCCCTGAAAGTAATGTCTGCCGTGGCGGGTCTTGCTGTTATAGCTGACTCCTGCCAGGCCATAACACAGTTTTACGTTCTCGTACAGGGAAATACAGTTAGCGTCATGGGGCCTTATAAGTCGCTCAAGGAGGCCCGGACGAGTTAGTAGCTACAGGAAATTTACGAACCATTTTTGAAAGGACAGCCTGTTTCAGTTTGGTACACCTTCTCTAATTCTTTGCTATGTAGCATTCATGCATTGCTTAATATTCCTGAGGCATCCAAAATTCGCTCGGTCGACGCTCCTGCCTCGACCAGCTCACATTGGGCCGTCGAACTTCGATGATGATGATTTTCAGGTCTAGTTACCATATGTCGTCAGGAGAGAGGAAGACAGCAGAACGAGAGGTGGCTACAAGTTATGAAAGTGCATAGTAATTCAATAATTTATATACTTGTGTGTCGATTGTCCTCACACTCGTCATATAAAGGGGTTTACGAGACTAATTCAATAAGTGTTTTTAAGCGGTATGGGTATATAAGAAAGGGAGTAGAGTATGAGAGTGAAAAACTACGAGGAGGAAAGGTTGTGATGATGTGGAAATGTGTTATCATAGTTAATGTGAGGAGTAGGTAGTATTGAGTAAGGAGAGAAAAGAAAAGAGGAGGGAGAGAGAGAGAGATTGGCCAGACTGTAACATAATAAGTCCAGAGCGACTGGGATCCCTGGTTTACTTTTTTCTGCGCAACCTGTCCTCCGAAAGGCTAAAACATTAAAATTAGGTTGACCTATAAATCTGCAAAGTAGTGCTGTACGCTTCCTCAATTCACTATCCACAGTCAGTGATGCACAGAAATAGGGGTGAACCGTAAGCCGATTTACGAAGTAGCACGGCATATTTCGGCATTCCGTTTGAATGCCGACGGATGATTCTATTGAGAAACCCGGTTTCTCGGAGAAACGTCCCGCATTGGGGAATATTACCATCAAACACCGGACATCAATCGTCAACGCCGAGCAGGAGTTCCAGCCCGCTGGGGGAAAGACTCTCTGAGACAAAACCAGAGAAAAATGATGATCAAAATATTCTCCAGAGACGTTCGGACTAGGGCATCAATAACCCATCTGTCTCTGGATTCCGGCAGATTCTGGGTAGCGAATGCTATTCTATTTTTGCAATATCGGGATAATTTGTGCACTGAAACCATAATTCCACAGGCTGAGGCCTGAGGAATATTCATGTACCGCTCGTTCAAGCTGTATGGCGGTGGGCTGGCTACCGAGCCATAGTCAAAATTACGTGCCATCAGACCGCGCCGCCGCAGGCAGGGATAATGTTCAAGTTGTTCTTTAACAGATGTTTAAGTAACTTGAGGAGCTCTACTACGCATTCTAGGGGCGCACGGGCCGGTTTAGACTCCGAGACAGAGTAGCCTACTTGAATAGCTTGTCTATGGCCATCAAATTTGTCTCTGGCCCGCCGCCGCTTGCATCACTTTTGTCTCTGGAGAATTCTAAGCGGCTTCATCACTGCGTCAATTTTGTCTCTGGAGAATTTTACGCGGTTCAATCACTGCATCAGATTTGTCTCTGGAGAATTGATCCCAGCGGGCTGGATGCTCTCACGCCGAGGGACGCTACAAGTTCGAAGTGACTTGCAGGCACCGTTATTATTACCAGGAAAAATTGAGAGAGTTATCTTGACTAGTTCATATTGGTTCTGAGTTGCAATGGACTTACATAGCCCTGTTATAGCACAAATACGAGAGATCTCCCTGTGTGATGGGATCAAACCAACTTCAACCCAAGTTCGGCAAGGCAATTTGACTTGCTCTGAGGATTTTGGAGTTCCAAGAGCCGGCGGGGCATTCATGACACAGCCATGAAGCTTATGTCTGAGACTTATATGGGCACCAGCTCACAGGTAAGGTCGTGATACCAATTACAAAGTTCTGTGATTCTCAATGAAGAAATAGAGCCTTGTGAAGTCAGTCGCGCCCGAAAAAAATCTGGGCGAGCACACAAATTAATTCCCGGGCCATTAAAAGCCACATTATGGGGAATTGAAGTCCAGGACTACTCAAAAACTTTAGCCTCAGTTCAACGGTCGCCGGCATCAATCATCTCATACCCCATTTGGAGGGGCTCCTCCGAATTTGCCGGGAATCCGATAGAATAATCCTATGCCGAAGCACTTTGGCAGCGCTGAGGAGCTTCACGACACAGGTGGGGCTGAAACGAGGTTAATGCTGGGTCGGGATAGTGTCCGTCGCCTACTGTCACCTTCTCGTGGAGCCCGCAGTTACTAGTAACCTAGCGCTAAAGGAACCTCGTGGGACTCGTGGGCTGAAACGAAAAAGACAAAGAGAGGCTGATGCTGAGTTCTGACAGCAGTGGCATCGTAACCGAGGCTGGTATAGGCGAGTATAGGCGTTGAGGAATCTTATGATACAGAGCTCCTGCAATAAAACAGCTAAAACAGCTAACAAACCAGTCCCGGCAATGAAACGGAAATGATAGCTACTCGGAAGTAAATCTGAGCTCATTCTCGGACCTTGCTCGGACCGCCGCAGATTATCGCCAAGACAAATTGGATCAAAAATGCCTCCGATCGACTGATCAGCGCTCGGCGTTAAGCGTCTAGTACCTGTTCTAGTGTTAGATTTTTATGCAGGTATGCTCGGCTAGGGCTCGCCGTTGCGTGCCTCACTCATTCCTCTTCCAACCTCGACCTTCATGACAGCGCCAGGGCCTTTCTTCCGCGATGACACTCGAGGACAATATTCACCATGGTCCCGCCCGCCCTCTGAAAGCGGTGGTGGGTCCACTCCTAATGGCTCTTATGATCCTTTTTCGCTGGATATCCCCCTTCTGCCTAACCGCCCGTCTCGCGGCGGCAACAGGCCCGCGTCCCTGGCTGTCCCACCCCGCGAATCCCGACGAGGCCAGCCACCGCAATACGCGCCGCTACTGGGGAGAAGCGACGATTTTCACCCACAAGACCTGTATCTGTCGTCGTCCGGCAAGCAGGATCCCTTTTCTCCGGCGCAATATGGCACGCGTTTGAAGACCCCTCTCTCTGCTCTCTTTCCTTCCGAACCCAGGCCTCCTCGGAGACATCCATTTGCGCATGGTTTCGAAGCTCCTGAATGGACGGTCATTCTTTTCCATGTAGCCTTCTGCGCCATAGCATATCCAGTATTATTGGTGTTCGTGGTTGTTGCAGACAATAAGACCCTCTTCTGGAGTCGGGTACTTGTAGGAATAGGATGTGGTGAGTCAAATGGTGCGGCCCTCGCACGAGGTACGAGGTTTAACTCGCTTCTCTTTTGTCGTAGGCGCGGTTGGTGTGACTCTGGGAATTATGCTTGCCCGTCTAGGCCAGAGGTTTTTGGAAGCTGCCAGTGTGTGATTTTTTCAATTTTGTCTCGATACGTCTTATTCACCTGCTGTTTCGTTAGCTTGGGCAACGCTCATCCATCAATCGCGCCTTTCCAGCGAACCCGGGATCCGATTAATAGACCTGGCTGCGAGTTCGCAATACCCCACCAGCATCTGGAACGCGATGCGCCTCCTGTGGAATAGGATATTTTACCCCGGGACCGCCCGTCAGGTGCGAAAAAGTTATGAGTATGTAAGATATATGCCACTTCGCCGATATTGCTGACGCACCGCAGCTCCCGGCCTTGGTCTTTAGTCGTCCTATTCTTTCTGCTTCTGCTCGCAATAGCGGGATCTTTGCCGTTTATTTTGGGACGGGTCGTCGATATCCAGGCTTCAATTCAGGTCAGTTATTTGCCCATTCAATATCGGTTCGTTTCAAGCCTGTTCCAGCATCAATCGCACACCTACCGCGAAGTGGCCGTATTTGGGGACCTGAGTGATTTGGATATACAACGTGCAACCGCTCTCGAACCTGCTTTTAATGTGGGTATACTTTCTCCCGGCCTCCCCGCTGTTGCCTGAGAGATCGCCTCTACAGGACTTTCATCTCACTTGGACACTCAGCCCTTTTTCTAGCCACGGAGCGATACCTCCCGTCGTATCGTTTACGTATGAAAATGACAGTATCTACTTTTCCGAAACGAGCCGTTCACAATTTCTTTCGAACGGAAGCGGATTTGGGACGTTCGAAGTAAACACAACAGCTGCGTCGATCGAGTCGGACAAGTTCGGACAGGTCACCGAGTTGGGTGCATCTACGGAAGCCGGCGTGCTTCTGAGGTTCGGCCTTTCGCGTCGCCATTGTGTCTTTGGACTGAACAGCTGTCTAGGTATCCCAGATGGGGCATCAGAATCCACTGCGAAAAATTTACTGACCCTAATACGATGTATGTTTACGGCTCTCATCCCGCACTTACTCTGTTCACACGTCGTCTAGCATCCCGCGCTCCGCAAGCAACTTCACGTACATTTTTACTCCACACACAATTCTCCGATCGTTATTCGCATCGTTCAATATGGATTTGCCCTCCAATTTGGAAGTGCCGCTCAACACCACCAGTGCGCTGCAAGGCAACGATACACTGCCCACTGCACTCAACCCGAGCGACTTGGCTTTATCAGGTCACTACATTTTTTGTTTACATTCTTATATTTTCCTCACCTCAACGCAGCATTTTTTTACGACAACGGCGTGGCCCATAGCTTCAAAAGCATGCCCGTTTCCATGGGTATGTTGATACTGGCATTTTAGGCGTCAAACTTACCATGGATAACAGGCGAAGACGGAAAAGGGTTTATCTCGATCGAAACCCTCCTAGTCAGACTCAACACGACCTACACACCGAGCGGCACGTTTCTCACCCGTAGCCTCATCCCTGTCCCGGACATAAACGGTTCGCCCCTCAGCTCCTCTTTTTCTTCCCTCATCTCGTATTCTTTCAGGCAAAGACACCTTCATCGGCCTTGACGCGGCCGTCTGTCTAGAATTATACGAACCATGGGTCGTCGAAACATACAATACCAGCTTTGGCGCTCCCGCAACGACGCGGATCGTCAACAAGGGGAACGTCATAACGGATGTCATTACACCCCAATTCATAGAAACGAACGTCGGGCCGACTCTCGCTGACCCCGATATCAAGCGACAGCTGAATTCTACGGGACTGATCGCGGTGTACGATGTGGCTCATGGAAATTCTGCCAATCAGATTCTCAAGGTTCGTACGTAGAGTGCATTTTAGATGGAGGCGTGACTGACCCCGCAAAAGGATAACGGCCGGGACGCATATTACGTCCCCTCTCCTACGCTAGTGAGTTCACCACAGCCATTGGGTTTGTATTAGGACTAATACTTTTCAGGTGTCTTTCACAGGCGGCCAAGGCCCACAAGGCTACCTCGAGCTCTCCGCGGCCTTCTTTGCCCAAGCGCGCGCCATGGCTGACGCCTCCAACGTGCTCCCGTACTTCGCCGGCTCCGGACGCACCGTCGCGCGCTGCTATTCAGACGACATCCTCAGCGTGACACAGCTCAAAACCCGCGACGCCGTCATGGTCATCGTCGTCGTCCTCGTACTGGGCCTGGCCGCTGGGCTCTTCGTGCCACGGCTGCCCCTCGATGTGCCGCGCCGCGGGTTCGAGCTGTACTCGTGGATCGCGGCGTTTTACAGCAGGGAACTCGTCATCGACGAGATCGACCTGAGCGACGAGCGCGGTACGATGACGAAGAACCTAGAGCTGAGCGACATCCGAAGACGTATGGGGGACTTTAAGTTCCGGTACGATGGGTATTAGCGGTGTTTTTATATTTTTATTTTAGTTGGGACTGAACCGCCTATCTGCATGCACATACTCTACTCACACAGGAACTACTTGCATCTATTTATTTTGTTTTATTTTTACCACATAGCATTACTTCCGCGCCACTCTTGGAAACTTCAATTACACCGCTGAAAATAGCGGTACATGAAAGTATTTCTGCCTTGTTTCTGCACATCATTCCGGGCGACAAATCACTTCCACGTGGTTTTTTGGACCTTGACCCAGCCAGCAGGGGAAAAATCGCCATCTCTCGAGGTAATTTAAATTGCAACCGCACTTTGTCCAACCACGTCGACACGTTCAACTTGCTTTCAGCTAGGGTTCTGGCTCTGCTACCGGGATTCTTCCGGTCGCATCATTCCCTATGGAGTCGTATTTTGATCCGACCTGAATCACTAAAGATGGATCAAAGGATCAAAGTTCTTTCCCGGTACTTACCGGCCGCCGACCTTTCCTAGACCACCACTGCCACCCGCGACGCGGAGGACGGTGAAAAATGGGTTTGATAATGTGCCCTTCCTTTGCCTCTCCTTAGACGAGAACTGACGAGAATCGCAAATGTGTGAACGTTGTGAACCGTCGCATCAAATTGATGCGTGCACCATCGCGTCGATCCTCCGGGCGTTGTCTTGACTCTTGAATGGGAATTGGAAATAGGGCCCACAACATTTTTGAGATCCCAGGCCCTCACACCATCATGGAGCACTACCCATTTTCCGGGCTGCTATTTCTCCTCTCCGAATCGTGCCTGCTGGCTAGCACGATTTTCCGCGCCAAATCCCCCCGATGGACACTATTCTGCGTCCTGCTCATCACCAACGTATATCTCACGTTCGCCACCACCGGCAACGCCGTCCCGGACTATTTTATTGGCTCCATTTTGGTTGCTCGTGTTCTGGCGATCGCAGATTATGGGCTGATTACGGATATCCACCGCGATTTTCGTGTCGGCGGGCAAAAAACTGCCATCCCAGATACGGCGCCGCTCTCTCAGCGATTTGGATGGGGCCTCAGCCTCTGCTTGGCACCACGCGGTGTCGGCTGGGAGCACGAGCCCAAAGAGATATTCCGCGCCCGTTTCTCGCTCAACACCCCTAAGTCTCGATTCCTCGCGCGCCAGCTCGCATCACTGGGATATTATGTGCTTCTCCTCGACGCCGCATCCATATACAACCGCGCAACTCCTGTCTTCTGCGTTGGCTGCCCTCCCATAGCCTCGCGGCCGCTTTTTTGGCGGTTCATCGACCTTTATTCCTTCGCTGCCGCCCAATACGCGTCCCAGAGCCTCCTCCAGTGTTTCATCAGCATCATCTCTGTTTCCATCAACTACTCGCGCCCTCAAGACTGGGTGGCGGCGTTCGGATATTGGGGCGACGCGTATACGCTCCGCAGATTCTGGGGGTGGGTGTCCCTTTCGCTCTCTCCAATTTATTCTCATAGTATTTTTGTGCAGTCGTACCTGGCATCAATTCCTGCGGCGAGTAAGCAAATTTTGAACCCACGGCTTCGCCGTACCTGCTGATCTTGGCGATAGATTTTCTCCACGCAGGGGAGACTCCTCGCCAGGACCCTGGGCCTGCAGAAAGGGACCAATGCCTCGTCATATGTGCAGCTTTACACTGCATTTGCCCTTTCCGGCATGCTGCATTTTGTCGCAGACTACAAGATGCACCGCAGCCTCACCCCAGGCGGCTCGCTCGTCTTCTTCACCATACAGGCCGTCGCAATCACGCTGGAGGACTTTGTGCTCTTTCTTGCGCGGAAGCTGGGCTTGAAGCCAGCGGCGTGGTGGACATTTGTGGGGTACGCCTGGGTGTCGGTGTGGTTCGTGAGTGTCTATTCCCAGTGGGTCTCGCCTATAGTAGCGGGGGGGCTCATGGAAGATTCGCTCAACTTGCGCGTGAGTATTATCCTGGGCGTTTTGAGAGGTCAATGGGATCAGACAAAGTAGTCCCACCGCGTAGCACTACCCGAAACCTAGATGCTTTAGAGCGAACAGTCGGCGAGGAAACTGAACCGTGGGAACGCGAGCCGGCATTTTCCGACGAGCGACTGGGCGACGAATATACGTAACATAAGTACAGTTCCTGGAGAAGATATTAAGTGTTTATTTTGGTGCAGTCCTTCCCCTCGGATGTTCGCGATTGAAGAAATGCACATTCGTATATTTGTTAAATTCGAGAACTTATAATTACACCAAGAACTGATTCGGTCTCCGACTTGGGAAAATTGCGAGTGATCATCACCTGAAAGCAGTGGCCTACGTAGTCGAGACGGCCGTGCACATAATGCTCTGGAACAGCATTAAATTAACTTCATACAATATTTTCGCGGGCTCCTGAGCGTCCACTGCTCACAGCCTCGACGGCTACTCGTTCTCCTCCCGGTACTCAATGAAGACGTCCATGTAGTCCTCCACACCCCGAGAGGCAAACTGATGGAACAGCAGGCGCTTGCTCACCTCATCCCCGCGTTCCGCAATCTTCCACGCTCTCCCCCAGTCTTCCCTCAGCATGTCCAGCTTTCGGAACCAGGCACACAGCATGGTCCGCATTTCCAGCAACAGGGAGCAGGTCCTCAGGCGCGTCATATAATAAATCGTGTATGGCGTCCATTCGCTTGTTGCCTTGCAGCTGATCGCGCCAGTCGTGAGCCTGCGTGGAGGGCTCCTCGTGCACATTGAAGACAATAACCCAAATGGTGACAAAAGAAGCCGACCAGAAATCGTCGACGGGACGTCGCACAGCATCCCAGCGCTACGCGATCGCCGTGGCGAGCCTAGGAGACAGGAACTCGGGCGTGCACTGCAGAACACGGAATGAGTATCACCGCCGACATACTAGCCGGTGAGCTCGGCGGCAGACGTGCACGTCTCGAGGCTGGTACCGCGGTCCGCGAAGACGTAACCCCACAGGGACCGGACGTCCGGTGTGGCCGGAGAGGAGCCTGAGGCAGGCGCTCCGCCGAGCAGCGCGCGGTGTGTCACTGCGTCGCCGGGGATAAAGAGCGCGTTCGTGTACACGACCCCGGCCTGCGAGACGGTTTCGAACGCAAACCCGAGTTGGGGGGTGCCGAACCCGTCGCGGATTTTGGCGTAGATGGCGTGGCGCGTGGCAGTGGAGCTCTAGCACATCTTCAGGACGTACGTGGAGCCTGGGCGGGCGTTGAAGGAAAGTGCGGTCGGGATGCATCCATCCTTGAGACCTCACAGGTCTGCTTGCCTATTTCGTTCGTTAATTGGCTCTGCAGACGGGCGGACGAGGTGGGCATGAAAGAGTTAGGAGCATGCTGGATTGAGCACAACACAGCCACTGATGGGATGTATCCTGACATGAGTCCTGAAGGCTGACATCCAACATCGTACGCGTCTGTGCAAACGCTTGCTTAGGATACCAACCTGTTGTACTTAGGTATTCTTTTTCAAACGCCCTCAGAGCCTCTGTTCTCAATTGCAATTTGCACAAGGATTCGATCAAAATTGACAAGCAGCAAACTTCCATGTCCGACGCCGTTGCCGTGCTTCGCGCACGTCTGGCCGACATATCCTCCAATATTACTCGGCAGAGAAAAGTCCTCGAAGACTTGGAGCGCAGCAGAACCGACACCCTGCATCTGCTAAACACCATGTTGGATCCAATCGCGCGACTGCCCGTCGAAATCTCGTCGGAAATCTTCGTCCACTGTCTCCCCGACTCCGACTATCTCCGTCCCAGTCCCACAATTGCTCCCTTACTCCTCCTTCACATCTGCACCGCGTGGGCCAATATCGCACGCTCCACGCCTGCCCTTTGGGACACCATTCATGTCTATTCTCCCTGCCCCGAGGGCTTTGAACACCTCTTTGGTTTATATCTCGCTCGCGCGAAGAGTCGGGGACTCGCCGTTACCCTTGATGATTGCACTGGCGACATGCTCGCATTGCTTTGCGCACAACTTGAACCATATCGTACGCAGCAGCCTGGATCAGCCAACACTGTGCTGCCTGCCGCATCTGTGCACCTCAGAGCGCTGAGGTGTTCCACATGGGGTGATATCTGTCTACTGGGAGTCTTGAGTATGTTGCGTGCCGCCCCCAGGCTAGTCGAATGCACATTACTTAGCTACCTTCCAGTTGACGATCCTCCACGTGCGGATTCGGTGACACTCCCGTGTCTGCAATCTCTGTCTCTGGGCGGAGATCCATATATCTTCAACCTTTCCATCTTGAAATACCTCTCTCTACCTGCACTGCGTCAGCTCACCATTTTGGACCTCTACCTCTACTCTACTCAGGATGAAGCATTCCTCATGTCGTTTCTAACACGATTAGAAGCACCACTGCAGTCTCTGCGTGTCGACCTCACTGACTGGCAGCCGCCTGAGCTAGACTACACTCGACTCGTGAACCTCGTACCCACCTTGACATGCCTCTGGCTGACTTGGGACAGCGCCTCCGAGTGCATGTCCTTTTTCACCCTCCTTAAAGGCTCACCACTTCTTCCACAACTCCGTGATTTAACCGTTTTAACGCGCCTTCTCGACGAGTCGAATTTTCACCCGTTATACGACTTTCTCTCCGCCCGGCGCTCACAGATGGAATCTTTCCGATTCTTTATCGACGAAGGCTACAATCATGAGGATCCTCCCCCTCCAGACATTCTTCCTACACTCCGTCAGCTCACAGTAGACTGCGGAATAGAATTCCACTGGGGACCTAGGTCCAGAAATTATTGATAAACAGGGTATCGACCGAAACCCTCCTCGTCAGACTCAACACGACCTCGAGCGGCACGTTTCTCACCCGCAGCGCCATCCCTGTCCCGGACGTCAGCCGTGACGGTTCGCGCGTTTCTCACAGAGCTACCTCGAGCTTTCCGCGGCCTTATTCGCCCAAGCGCGCGCCATGGCCGACACCTCGAACGTGCTCCCATACTTCGCCGGCTCCGGGCGCACCGTCGCGCGCTGCTACGAGACGACATCTTCAGCGTGACGCAGCTCAAACCCGCGACACTGCCATCGTCATCGCCGCCGTGCTCGTGCTCGGCCTGTTCGTGGGGCTCGTGCCACAGCTGCCCTCGCCGCGGGCTCGAGCTGCACTCGTGAATCACGGCGTTCTACAGCAGGGAGTTCATCATCGACGAGATCGACCTGAGTGACGAGCGCGCTACGATGATGAAGAACACTGGAGTTGAGCGCCATCCGGAGACAGATGGGGACTGCAAGTTTCGGTTCGATGGGTTTTAGAGGTGTTTGTGTATTTTTATTTTACCTTGGGACTGGGTGACATTAGTCGCACACCGGAAGAGCGTTACGGTTTTTCCTCTCCCTTCAAGTTACACTACCGTACTATCCACGTCGTCCAGCTCGAAGCCGAGATATTTCACGGCGCATCTTGAAGAAGCGTATTCTGCTGTCGGTGTGATTCCCTGCTAATACTAATTGGTCAATAAAAAGAGGTCGGCGTTGGAGGTGGCAATGTCTTCGGTTAATCGAGTTCGGAAGGAATCCCACCTGATATTTAAAACAAAGATGGGCTGTACACTTGTAAACCCCAAATGCGGAGAGGAGGGCCGCCGACAAGAGACGAGTCTTACAAAATATCTCAGACTGACAATTTGTTTATTCAATGGAGGGATATATATATTATGCTCGAGCAAGTCAAGAAAAGCAATGGTAATGTAGGCAATTATAAATAAAATTATTGTCCGGCGATAAGTACGCGGAATTTCTATTCGGGCCTGTCTTCGTTACCGTCTGTTACCACTTCGCTACCGTCCGTGGCAATTTCGCTAGCGTCCGTGATTTTGCTTCCATCTGCAGCGATTTCACTACTGTCCGTGGCCACTTCAGCCGGTGCTTCATGGTAATTCAAGGGGAGGGGAAGGAAACCCGTATCCGGTCCCCGTGCATCTGCAACGAACTTAGGCCAAACGACGGTCCTCCATGTCTCTGTGGTCGTGTCCCACCCTCGCGAGATATAATCATGCCACTGGATGTTGTTAAAGGATATCGCAGAGATTTTTGCTGAAGACCGGTCCTTTGTCAACCGGCGAATAGTGGTAACGGCGCGACGCAGGAAAGTGAAGTTGCTGCGTCCAGCTCTTGAGGGATCGATGGTGGCGACCGCCACGGAGAGTCCAGCGTCACAGGCGGCTCCGGCTTGGTTTGGGTTTGGGGGATCTGCTCTTCTGTCGGAATGTGGGTAAAATAGCCGCCAGAACTGAAAATACCTTGCAACCAGGTGTTGGCATCGAGCTTGATGGTCGGTGTTGCGTGTATATGCAGACACTCCCTTGTTCTAGCGTTTGGGATGTAGGTCTTTCATGGGGTCAACAATATGCACACAAGCAGTGGGCCCGATACGCACCGACAGAAGAACAATCCCTTTTGGCTTTGGTGCGCATACCCAGAGGTACAACTGCGTCCGGAGAACGAAAGACATCCGGACGTCTTCGTACTGTAAAGCACGTTGATGTGGGCTCAACCGATCGATTGCGCTGACTCACGCCTCGGAAGAAGCTGATGCCCATCCCGAACTTGACTCGGAACGGAGACACATCCTCTGGGTTTGTCTCGTCGACGAGGGGTAAGAAGGTGGCGTCATACGACACATACGATGCGTCGTCGACGTCCCAATCTTGGCCCAGGCTGTACTTGACGCTCCACCGGGGGGCAACCTTCATACATGATAAGCGACAAGTCTGTCCTGTTCGACACTCGCGCACCTGGCCATATTCCAGGCTAAGACATGCATGAGTGCCTTGAGAGTTATTTCAAGATGCTTTACTCACTAGTCATGGCTGAATATTGCATCTCGCCGATGACTAAGAAAACCTATATTGGCATAGGATCGGTCTGGAATGGCGTGTGGTGTGGGATCTATGTGCATTGTGGCTATACCTTCTAATTGAGGTTGGGAAAGCGGCTTATTGTCCTGTGACGAAAAGGGTAGACGCTCCGGTTGTGTCTTAAACTAACCAAGAGATAAATCATAGGTTCTGTAAGATATGGGAAGCAGATTGATCCACATACTCCAAAAGTTGAATTTACAACGATGGAAAACTTTGAATTTTCGTTGGGTAACTTGGAGTTCAGCAACTGAAAATTTGCCTTGACAACACCCCGATGGAGGGGACCCTCCCATATCGGTCCATCGTCAGAGCCAGCTCCGCCCCGCAGACGAAGGACGCCTTGCTTCTCTTCTGCCGTTGTTTCTTCGGGGGTTTCGCCCCCACTGGCACCCACGTCGCCTGAAGACTCGAGATCCAGATCCGGCCCAAATACAGGAAAATCCTCCAGTGCTCGTAATAAGACCGTAAGGCCAGATGTATCCGCCAGGCGTTTTGCGTGCTTGTGGTGCGCTCTGTCGCCAGTGGCTCCAAAGAGCACCAATGCAGACAGAGTGGGATCGAGCATAGCGGGGAGGGGTCCACGGAGGCCTGACGCATTGAGTGCGCGAACCACAGAGTCACCGCAGTGCGCATCGAGCCAGGTGTCCGCCTGCAAGGGCGCATGGACGGAAAATACTGAGCCTCCGTTGGGGAAACTGCTGTTGATGGCCGGGAGGTCTGTGGCGCGGATAGGGACATGGCTATCTGTCATCGTCCTGCTGCGCAGCCATCTTAGGCCAGACCGTGAGCCGGGGAAAACATCACACACCTCGCGCCGCCCTGAGGCCTGAATATAACAAAAGGGGATTTTCCCATATTTGATGGATTGAAACAAGGAGACGATTGGGGCGGACGAGGTAGGCATGAAAAAGTTAGGGGCCTGCTGGGATTACGGAAGCTCCAGCGTATGGGATCGGAGCAGTTTTGCGCGAGGGGGCTGGTGTCGGTGGTCGTCGAATGGCAGTGAATCGACTTGAAACAAAGTCCCTTGTAAGTTGGGGAAAGAGAGGAGACGGAGGCGGGCTCCCAATCAAGTTCATGAGTTCAATTTGGTATCATGATGTAGCACGGCGTGTGCACTGCCACTGATTATCGATCCTCCAAGTCTGTCCATTTCGAGCAACGAATGCCGCGACGAGTCCGCAAGGGCAATCCCAACAGTGTTCAATCCTCATGATCACGTATCCTCAGGAGATCCTGGACGCCATCGTCGACCAACTGAAAGACGACAAAACAGCTCTCGCAGCATGCTCACGCGCAGCAGCGGCTTTCACCGCCCCGACCCGCCGCCACCTTCTCCACACGGTGGGGTTGTGGTCTCCGTGGTATATAGAACTTTTTCACGAATTGCTCATCTCTTCGCCCCGCGTCTCCCAGTTTGTCCGCGAGCTGCAGCTCACTGGCGCCGATGCAAATCATGATGATAAAAGATTGGTCTTGATTCTGAATGTGCTGCAACGAATTGAGCTGCTGCGGCTCTACAAATATCGGTCGGCGAAGGGTACCCCCCTCGAGGGCTCCATCCTCCTTCTCCTATCCAATCCGCATTTTAAGCACCTGGTTTTAGGCGGGAAGATAACACCCTCGTTCCTCTGCTCCGTCCTCTCGGCCTGCCCCGTACTTACGCTGGGACCATACTTCTTCCTCACGAAAGACCCAGACTGGGGCCCTTCTTTGCCACCCACTGGGTCCCTCCTTCCTGGGGCAGGACCATTGCGATCGCTCATTTTTGCCCTCGAATTAAACCACCACATGGTCGACGCCTACGACCTCTACGACATCCTCTTCCATCCCCGCACCCTCCCTCTCCTCTGCCATCTTACCTGCCTCCACATCATCGAAACAGACCACCGAGACTTTAGCACACAATTCATCACCCTTGTTTCTCCGACGCTAGAGACACTGGTGCTGAGATGCCGGCGCCGCGGCGGCCCTGTCTCCATCCTCCCCGCTCTCCCGGCCCTTCGATCAGTGGTGTTTAAGATCTTCCATGACACCGAGTCACGTATCACCGAAGCTGTTCGGGTTCTGCAGGATGTTTCGCCGCGTATAGAGATTGTCGTAACGGGCTATACGTTTTAATCCATAATACTTTTTAGAGGGACTTGCCAAGTTGCCAGTAATTTTGGTACTTGGGACTAAGCCAGTAACCCATAGCTTTTTGTCTCCACTACGACGTATGGACTAGAACAGCTTCGACTGTACTTGCAGGCATTTTGCTCTTTCTATGACTATGTATACTACCACACGTCCGAGCTAGTATTACCTTCGCCTATAAACCTCGCAGGACCCACTTTCACGAATAAAATAGAGAGCGTGGTCCAAGTGCGAGTTACTCACCGCCCGTCCGAGTCGAAAAAAAATTGTTTCTCACTTTTATCATAGTGCCGAGATTATCGCTCAAGTAAACGAATGCCCGGTCCCACCTTTACAAGATAAGTAACTTTGATAGGCACTACTAGTATGCTCTCCAACCGTTTGCCAAATGACCATCGGAATTCATTCTCACCATATGAACTGAAGTTTCTTGATTTTTAAGCTTCGACTGCGTGCGCCGCTTGCAGGAACATGGCCGAGGCGCGATCGAGGGCTTATGCAAGAATTCAATCGCACCAAAATGTGCTCAAAAAAAGGATCTGTTTTCGAATCCTGTTGGAATGCTCTACAAACCTCAAACCTGGGAGAAGTATTTCTTATAACTTTACGCAACATTGTACTGTGTCCCTCTGTTTTGATGGAAGCTTTCAACTCATTCTTTAGCTAAGCCGCTACTACAACCGAAGTGCTTGCCACATTTTTTCGGCATTTGGTTACAGACTGGTTACGAGTCTAAGCTGAGCCTTATATCATCAAAATCTAGAACAACGGCGCCCCGCACCAGCAGCAGGAGCAAATCCTCCGGCCCCGCATACAATATACAAAAAGGTAGGAGCAGAAATACGAATTGGGATATTGCACAGCCACGGAATTCATTTAGACATCACCGCAGCAGGATAAATATAGACGTTGTTGTTCTCTCCCATGGCGAAGGCGACGCTACTGCAGACGCTGCTCGGCCGGCCGTCGCAGAAATATGTGCTGCCCCCGACCAAGGACTACTACTCGAGCAAGGACACAATGCGCCGCTTAGCCACAGAAGCCCAGCGGGAGGTGGAGTCCAATGATGATGATGAACTTTGCGGCTCGCCGCATCCGGTACGTCATGTAAGAATACTTTACTTATCTTGACATTCAGCCATATGCTCTCAGGAAGAACGGGCAGAACCGGTCCACGACCATAACGAACAGGACGACAGCGACGACGACCAGTTCTATACGCCACGCAGCTCGTTCGTGGACACTGATACCAGCAGTGAACCGCGCAGCTCGCTTGAGGCCGCTGCGTCAGATATGGCTGCATCCGACATTTCTACGAGCACACCGCCCACTTCTGAGGCGACGCACATGTTGTACACCGACCAGGACTGGGGCAAGGACGTCAAGTGGCTTGTGCACCCGCCATTAAAGGCGACTCCGATAGTTATCAAAAAATCAAAGCAGCGTTCCCCGGCGCCCAGCATCATGATGAGCATGTCCACCCTCATGGAAGAGGACGAGGACCCCCACCAAAAGCCCTGGCCCCCTAAGAGCTCCGCAACAAACACGCCTGCGCACCGCCGTGCCCGCTCAGTCGGCACCTCCGCCTCCTCCTACGAGTACTACTACGCCCCCACCCCGCCTGACCCCGGCCCACCCGCGCTCCCCTCGTACGGTACCCCTGGCTACACCTCCCTCACCCTCCCGCCGCTGCCCTCCCTCAGCGCACCCACCCTCGCGCGCTCAAACTCGCTAACCCAGCGTCTGCGCGCGTCCCTGCGCCGCGAGCGCGTCGACCTCGCCCGCACTGGCCTCGCACAGACGACCATGGCCTCCGTTGAGGTCGTCGGCGGGCTCGCGGCCGGCAGCGCCCCCAGCCGCTCGCCGTACAGCCAGGCCCCGCGCCTCGGCTTCACCCACTACCGCGCCCCCCCGCACGCGGTCCCCAAGGGCGGCGTGCTCGTCCAGGTTCGTTCCGTGTCTTGCTTTAATCACGATACATTCTAATTTGACCAGGTCTGGGCTGTCGGTCTCGACTCCACCGACCTGCGCCTCCTCGGCGGGACGGGCCGCGCCGCCGACCGTACGCGCAGCCGCACGCAGAGCCTTGGGCGTCTGCTCGGTCGGCGCGTCGCGTCCGAGTCCTCCGCCGCTGCTGACACTAATAACACAACGGACGAGTCCGGCGCCCCCGCCCAGGTAGGCTTCATCCCCGGGCGCAGCTTCGTCGGCCGCGTGCTCGAGTGCGGGTGGGAGGTGAACGACGACGTCGTAAAGCGGGGCGAGTGGGTAGTGGGGCTCTTGGATGTAAGGAAGGTGTGTCGTGTTTCCTTCATGTGCATTATTTTTATTTTTATTTATTTTATTTTATTTTATCTTTCTAGAGTGGCGCCCTCGCAGAGTTCATCACCGTCGACCGGCACCGCATCCAGCGCGTGCCGCATCCGCGCATGAACGCGTCCTCGGGGTCCGAGCAGCTGCAGCGTGCGCCACTGCCACAGGATGGCACGCACCCCGACGCGCCGCCACCACACCTTGGCCTAGCGCTGTCGCGCCACAACCAGGACACACCCTACCCCAACTCGCGTCCCGTGTCTTTCGCAGCGTCCGCGTCCTCGCTCGGGCACGCCCCTGCAGCGCCGTCGAGGCGGAGTTCTGTCATCGAATCAAGGCAGAGCCCGCTCGGCCCCTCGCGGCAAAACTCCACATCCTCCTCCCACTCGCGCCCCCCCTCCCGACAAAATTCCCTCTCCTCCCACCCCCCGTCCGCGCGCACCAAAAGCCGCCCCGCCTCCATCAGCACCGGCCGCCCCACCTCCTCCCCCTCCCCCGCCTCTCCGCGCACCCCCCGCCGCCCGCCACTCACCCTCCCCGAGCTCGCGCTCCTCCCGCTCTGCGGCGTCGCCGCGCACCGCGCCGTGCGCACGTTTGCCTTCGTCGGCGCGGGCGGGGGCGCCAAAAATAATAACACGCATAACAGTTACAACAAGCACAACAATTATTACGACAACAGCATTGGGCGGCAGCGCGCGGAGCTGGGGACGGTGCTGGAGGAGACGCCGCGCCTCGTGCGGGGCGCGAGCGCGGGGAGCATGGATACCATGCGGGGTGCTGCTGCTGTGAGCAATGGCAAGAGTGGGGATTCACACGCACCTGATGGAGGGGGAAGGCGCCGCGTGCTGGTGCTGGGGGGCCATAGTGGGATCGGGGGGCTGGCGGCAAGGATGCTTGTGAGGCTGGGGTGGCGTGTGTGTGTGCATGCGCCGGCGATGTGGTTTGAGGGCAAGGAGAGCGATGGTGATGATGATGAGGGGATGCACCACGAGGGGGGAGGGGAGGGGCAGGAGGGGAGGGAGCGGAGGTACATGCACGGGGTGCAGGAGCGGGTGCGCGCGTGGGGCGTGGAGGAGGTGGTGTTTGACGATGGGGAGGGGTACGTCGCGGGCAATGGGGAGGCGGCGGACGGGGGGCGCGGGGCGACGGTGCGAGCCGTGGAGCGCCTGATTGAGGACAAGGATGTGTTTGATGCGGTACTGGATACGGTGGGGGGAAAGGAGGTGTGGGAGGCGGGGGAAAAGCTGTTGCGGAATGGGGATAAAAGTGCGGGTGGGAATGGGGGCGGGCCGAAGCAGTTTACGACGACGGTGGGGGACTGGCCTGCGCGACCTGTGCCGACGGCGGGGGACAATTTCAAGGCGGGGCTGCGGGCGATGCGGGGGAATAACAATGCCACGCAGGACGAGGAGGGCGGGAAGAAGGCGAAGAAGGCGAAGACGAAGGCCGGGAAGAAGGGGGGTGAGGGTGCGAGTAGTAAAAGCAAGGTGCGCTATGCGTGGGTGAGTTGCGCGCAGGACGTGGACTGGGAGGGGGAGGATGTGCGGGACACGTTGGCAGCGGTGCTGCGGCTCGCGGTGGAGGACGGCGTGCGCCCGCATGCGGGCGCGCGGGAGGTGCCATTTGAGCGCGCGGAGCGGACGTTTGGGGGTGGGGGGACGCTGGCGCGCGGGGAGAGCGTCGTTGTACGGGTGGCGGGGTGAGGTGCGCTGTTCACTTATCGCTCAGACCCGGACTTTTTCCTTCCTCTAACGCATCTGTACATTTAGAAAATCACACACATTTAAGTACACAAGTACATTAATTATAAGTTACATACACGACAGGATGTACATCTACGAGATATTGTATGATGACTGTTACGACCGTGCAATTTTTGCTCCTGAAAGCTAAGTTATGGGGGAGACCATTAAGAAAGAAATCGCATTAGTATGACAAAAGCATAGATAGGATTCCTGCTATCTGGAGTATGGGTGGAAGTTGTGCTGCCCCCGGGTATTCGTGCGCGCGGGACCCGTCCCGCCCGCCGCTCCCATCACCATCCTTCCAAAATTATTCATCCCGCCCGCCATTCCGCCGCGCATCGCGCCGCCCATCCCCATCCCGCCCATCCCGCCCATCCCTGCTGCGCCCATCGCGCCCATGCCCATCGTGCCCATGCCCACGCCCATCCCCGCCGCGCCGCCCATCGGCATCCCCATGCGCATCCCGCCCATCCCCATTCCACCCATGGCCCCCATGCCCCCCATCCCCATCCCCGCGCCGCCCATCCCGCCCATCCCCATCCCCATCGGCCCAAACCCGCCCATCCCCATGCCCCCCATGCCCATCATCGCCATCGGGTTCATCCCGCCCATGCCGCCGCCCATCATCCCCGCGCCCATCATGCCCGGCATCTGCCGCCCATACATCATCGACATCTGCTGCTGCTGCGCCTGCTGCTGCGGGGACACGAACGCCGCCATGCCCATGCTGCTCTGCGGCGGCGTGCGCGAGTCGCGGTCGTTGAACGCCGCGGCGTCGCGCGTGCTGCCCGGCGCGCCGCGCGCCTGGTCGCGCTGGCTGCGCGGCTGTGCCATTTTGACCTCGATCTACGAAAAGTGCCACGCGTGAGCCAAGCCAGGAACGGATGCACGACACACAGACGGCACGCACCTCCTTATCGTCAATCGTCAACCCAAGCTTACCGACGAGCTGGTCCGCGTTCGTCGCGTCCTCAAATGTGACAAAGCCGAAGCCCTTTGAGCGCGACGACTCGCGGTCCACCATCACCGTTGCGTCCACGACTTTCCCGTCTGCATAGAAAAAAAGCCGGCGTCAATTAAGAATGGGACGCAAAGGGGACGACGCACAGGCGCTGAAGAACTCCTTCATGGACTCTGACGTCGTCGCGGGCGCCAGCCCGCCGACGAAGTAGCGCGTGTTGCGCAGGTGCTCCTCGCGAGGGATCGCGCGCTTGGGGTCGATCTGGCTCTCCCGTGTAAGTCGTTCCGTTGCAGCGGTATAAAAATAAATCAACGCGCGACGCGCAAACTCACCGCCTTGCCGTCCAAAAAGTGCTCGCGGCCGAGTACGGTGGCGACGGCCGCCGGGTCCTCGAACGTCATGAACGCGAAGCCGCGCGACGTGCCCGCGGGGTCGCGCATGATCGTGCATGCGTCAACCTTGCCTGGTGGTGAGGAAAAACACAATGAGAGAGGTGGACGCGCGGCGGTACCTTGCCGAACTCGGAGAAGTAGTTCCTTAGGCCTTCTGTTTCACGCGCGGAGGGAAAAAGAAGGAAAGGGATGGTTATTAGGGTACAGTGGTGGAACAGGGAGTAGAATACCATCTGTTGTGTCCCAGTTCAGACCGCCGATAAACATTTTGCTAGGATGTGTGCGACCGTAGGTGAGGTGAGGGCAGGACGGCAAGCAAGATATAAGCAAAGCAAAGCAAAGTGGTGGGCCAAGTAAGGTGAGATATGAGAGTATTAGTATCGGGTTGACGAGACGACGAAGAGAGACCGCAGATAGCGAGGTAACGTAACGGGTAAAAAGCGCCAGTATACGTGTAGAGTAGCTAGCAGCGACGTAGGTGCGTGCCGTTCTTACCTCTGCGCGCGCACGCAGAGGGGAATTTATGAGGTGTAAAAGCGGGCTTACCCGGCATCATGCATCTCGGACGGCTTTTTGCCGAAGACGGTGTCCTCGGAGGACGCGATGCTGTACGTGGGGGCAGAATGCGTCGGGATCGCCTGTTGTTGCTGCTGCTGCGCACGGCCGGACATTTCTGCGCGCTGCTGGCGCTCCTGGCTGGGTGTCTGCTGATACGCGGAAAATTGCTGGGCGATCTGGGCGGAGTAGGAAAGCGCGGCGGCGTTGGCGGCGGCTGCTTGCTGTTGCTGTTGTTGCGAGGACGAGGACGCGGCAGAGGTGGGCTTAGGGGGGAGTGCATGGTGCGTCTCGTGCTTGACCGGTGGTGTTTGTGCGTCCGCGGCGGGGGTCAAAGGCGTCGTCGTCTCAGGAACGGTAAACTCGTTATCGTCGTCGCCGTAGATGTCTAAGGGCGGTCAGTCGCAGCCTGGACAAACGAGATGTATCGTGCCTCCATACAGGTCGTCGCCAGTGGCCTTGGACATGGTACGAGAGCAAGTTCGACGCCTCGCATCAATCGTGGCTGTGTAAACTAGGAACAAAACCCATCACGAGGCTCTGAATTTTACTGAACTAATACTACGATCCGTTGTACGCATGGCATGGATTGTGTAGTAGGCATACGCATACAGATTTTGTGCGGGTAAGGTAAACGAAAGCAACGCTCAAACCTCCTTGACCTTGACGGTACCGCGCAGCAGACCAGTCTGTGCAGGCATAAGTATCGATAGACTAGAAAGAAAAAGAAAGAAAGCGACATACCCGGCGAGCGGCGATGAGACCGACTTTCTGTCCAGGGACGGCGGAGCGTGCGATGGTCGAGGCTTTTCCGATATGCTGGTGGTTACCTCCTCCGTGGGGATGGTCCACGGGGTTCATAGCCACACCACGAGTACGAGGCCAGTTGTACCTCTTTGCCTTGAACTTGTAGTATGCACGACCGGCCTTGAGCAGCGGCTTGTCGATACGGCCACCACCGGCGACGATTCCGATGGTCGCGCGTGCGCCGCCGGAAATTGTCTTCTTTGCACCGCTGGGGAGACGGATGCGGGTCTTGTTGTCGTCGGGGGAGTGGCCGATGACGGTTGCGTAGTTGCCGGAGGTGCGGGCGAGGGCGCCGCGGTCACCGACCTTCTCCTCGACGTTGCAG
Source organism: Mycena rebaudengoi (assembly GCA_029282285.1). Classification (NCBI taxonomy): domain Eukaryota; kingdom Fungi; phylum Basidiomycota; class Agaricomycetes; order Agaricales; family Mycenaceae; genus Mycena; species Mycena rebaudengoi. The sequence goes on from JARJCX010000353.1 coordinate 25,739, forward strand.
ACGATGGTTCCCTCGGGGCACTGGCCAACGGGGATCACGTTGCCGACGGCGAGCGTCGCCTTTTTGCCGCAGTACACGAACGCGCCGGTGTGCAGGCCCTCGGTCGCGATGAACGTCTCCTTGCGGAGCTTGTAGCGGTACGGGTCCCGGAACACAACCCGTGCGAGGGGGGCACCGCTGTAATGGTCTTAGAGCTATTCGACTCCCAATAAACCACCAAACACACCGTCCAGAGTCGTGGATGATCTCCTTTACGATGCCGCGGATGTAGCCATTGCGTTCAGCAAAGTCGAGTGCGCGAAGGCGAGCTGGCGCCTTGTTCAAGTGCGTGTGTGCGCTGAAGATCGCGTGCGACCGCCTCTGTGCTCTGATGACCCGGCCCATTTATCTGTAGAAACAAAAGTCAGTACGTGCAAAAAAGTGCATCCAAAGTCAAGCCAGCGAATCCAGCCTAAAAACACCCCATACGAGCCCCGTTTTCTCAATAGACGAGGTAGATGGGTGCGTGGAGGGCATGGTAAGAATATAGCGAGGACAGGGAGACTTACTAGTGTTGGGGGAGGAGATTGAGGATTGTCGAATGGTCTTGCGTGGATGTGGCTGTGGGTGGCTGTGTGCTGACATCAGAATGTGTTGATCTTATTACCGTTGAACGTCCCACCACCAAAAATATTGTGAGTTGCAAACCGCTGGAGTGAACAGCGAAGGTAGGTTAAGACAGGAAATGGGTATGATGTTCCCCATTTTGTACTAAATAAAGCATCCACTAGTACTCTGTATCTTGAACCTCCTAATCTGCGGGTGGGTAACCAAGAAAGCAATGCCGCGAGGCACGTCCAGCCCTCGCACATATCCACAGGAGATCCTCGACGCCATCGTCGACCAACTAAAATATGACAAATAAGCCCTCCAGGCATGCTCACGCGCAGCGGCGGCTTTCACCACCCCAACGCGCCGCCACTTTTTTCGCAGGGTGGTGCTATCGTCTCGGGGGGCAATAGACAAATTCCATAGTCTGCTCATGTTTTCACCGCGTGTCCCGCAGTTCGTCCGCGAGCTGCACCTCAATGGACCCATCTACAGTAACGAGAGTTTGATCTTGATCTTGAATGAACTGCAGCGTATTGAACTGCTGCAGCTCTTTGCATATCCGAGTCGGTCGGTGAACAGCGCCCCCCTCGAGGGCTCCATCCTTCTTCTCCTGTCCAGTCTAGATTTCAAGCACCTTGTTTTAGCCGGGGATATAACACCCTCGTTCCTCTACACCGCCCTCTCGGCCTGCCCCGTACTGACGCTGACGTCCCCTTTCCTCGTCGAGGACCCAGACTGGGACTGGGATGATCCCGCTTTGCAACCCACCCGATCCGCAGGCGCGCTGCGCTCGCTCATCATCGCCTTCGAACTAACACCGCCCTACTGCGACGTCCTCCTCCACGCCCGCGCCCTTCCGCTCCTCCGCCACCTCACCTGCCTCCACATCTTCGAAACAGACCCCTGGGACCTCTGCGCGCGCATCCTCGCGCTCGTCTCGCCGACGCTCACGACGCTGGTGCTGATCTGCCAGCCCCGCGGCCGCCCGCTCTTCGTCCTCCCCGCGCTCCCGGCCCTTCGCTCAGTGGTGTTTGAGATCCCCCGCGCCGCCGTGTCGCGTACCGACGGCGCCGTTTGGACGCTGCAACGCGTCTCGCCGCATGTGGAAATCGTGGTAACGGGCCTTGGATTCGCACCTCTTCAACGCCTATACACCTAGCAGTTATAATATCGTACATGTCATTTTCTTGTTCTTTTTCTCACTTTGGTCCACTGGCATTTTTGTGTTTCGCGCCAATGTAGACGACGTGGACCGGAGTCTTATGATATATCGTACTTGTTATACTGTAAGTATTCAATGTTACTTGAACTAATGAACACACTGGCAACCTTGCCTCCTCCTTGGGCCACAGATTTCGTTTAATCTGGTCTTGGGTTATTGCCATCTTTTCAATAATTGCAATATGGGAGCCCATTTGAGCTGGAAATATCTCCGCATCCGGGTGCTACAGTGGGGAAAGGTGAGAAACAAATGTGTTGGACGGGCGGTATTAAGACATCTTCGATTGTAGCAAGATAATATACCGGTCCGGCTCAGTCCAGGGATATGCGTGGACGAGGTCTATAGCCCGTTACCACAATCTCTATGCGCGGCGAAACGCCCTGGAGAGCCCGAACGGCCTCGGCGGTACGTGACGCGGTGGCATCGTGGACCTCAAACACCACTGATCGAAGGGCCGGGAGAGCGGGGAGGATGGAGACAGGGCCGCCGTAGGGCATGCATACTAGCACCAGTGTCTCGAGCGTCGGAGAAACAAGGGTGATGAATTGTGTGTTAAAGTCTCGGTTGTCTGTTTCGATGATGTGGAGGCAGGTAAGATGGCAGAGGAGAGCGAGGGTGCGGGGATGGAGGAGGATGTCGTAGGCGTCGTCGGGGGGTCTGAAGGTAAAAATGAGCGATCGCAGCGCTCTTGCCCCAGGAAGGAGGGACCCAGTGGGTGGAAAAGGGATCCAGTCTGGGTCTCCCGTGAGGAAGAAGTATCGCCTCAGCGTAAGTACGGGGCAGGCTGAGAGGGCGGTGCAGAGGAACGAGGGTGTTATCTTCCCGCCTAAAACCAGGTGCTTGAAATGCGGATTGGACAGGAGAAGGAGGATGGAGTCCTCGAGGGGGGTACCCTTCGCCGATCGATATTCAAACAGCTGCAGCATCTCAATACGCTGCAGCGCATTTAGAATCAAGACCAATATTTCATCATTTTCGGTGCCATCGAGCTTGCCATTGAGCTGCAGCTCGCGGACGAACTGGGAGACGCGGGGCGAAGAGATGAGCAATTTGTGAAAAGGTCTTATGAGCCACGGAGACCGTAACTTCACCGTGTGGAGAAGGTGGCGGCGGGTCGGGGCGGTGAAAGCCGCTGCTGCGTGTGAGCATGCCGCGAGAGCTGTTTTGTCGTCTTTCAGTTGGTCGACGATGGCGTCCAGGATCTCCTGAGGATACGTGGTCATGAGGATTGACCACTGTTGGGATTACTCTTGCGAACTCCTCGCGGCATTCGTTGCTTGAAATGGACAACTGTATCTCACCAATCGACAATCAGTGGCTGTGCTAGAAATATTTGCCAAATCGAACTTGCACATGTGTCATGAACTTGATTGGGAGCCCGCTTCCGTCCCTCTCTTCCCCCAACTTACAAGGGACTTGTTTCAAGTAGATTCACTGCCACGCGACGACCCCCGACACCAGCCCCCTCGCGCAAACTGCTCCGATCCCATACGCAGGCTGGAGCTTCTAGTAGTAATCCCAGCAGGCTCCTAACCTTTTCATGCCCACCTCGTCCGCCTACCTGGACCCATTTCCAAAACCGCAGGACGATGACTTTCATTAACCGACGAAATATGGGAGCATAGCTCCCAGGTCCACCCAGACCTCGCTCGTATGTCCGCAGCGCCTCAAATATAGTCACATCTCGCTCAGTCTCGCTCGCAAAAAATGCTCGATCTTCAGAATCCTACGTACCCCTTTTCAGAGATTCGCTCCTGATAGCCACCGTCGTCTGCAAAGATGCCCCCCAGTGGCGAACCCTCCACATCATCTCACCTTCGGCGATGTTCCTGCAAGCGGCACATGCAGTTGAAGCTTAAAAATCAAGAAACTTCAATTCATATAGTAAGAATGAATTCTGATGGTCATTTGGCAAACGGTTTGGGAGTATAGTGCCTATCAAAATTACTTATCTTGTAAAAGTGGGACTGGGCGTTCGTTCACTTGAGCGATAAATCTCTGCATCTCGGCGCATGATAAAAGTGAGAAACATTTTTTTTTTCGACTCGGTCGGGCGGTGAGTAACTCGCACTTGGACCACGCTCTCTATTTTATTCGTGAAAGTGGATCCTGCGAGGTTTATAGGCGAAGGAAATACCTCCGGCGTGTCGTAGTATACATAGTCATAGAAAGAGCAAGAAAAATGCCTGCAAGTACAGGCGAAGCTGTTCTGGTCGATACGTCGTAGTGGAGCCAAAAAGCTATGGGTTACTGGCTTACCCCCAAATATCAAAATTACTGGAAAGTCCCTTGGAAAAAGTATGGAATATCGCAGAATATGGGATATCTCAGCTATGCCAGTGGGTTAAGACAGCTTCGATCGTACTAAAGCTAAGGATAGCCCGTTACCACAATCTCTATACGCGGCGAAACATCCTGCAGAGCCCGAACAGCTTCGGCGGTACGTGACGCGGCGGCATCGGGGATCTGAAACACCACTGATCGAAGGGCCGGGAGAGCGGGGAGGATGGAGATAGGGCCGCCGTGGGCCTTGCATATCAGCACCAGTGTCTCGAGCGTCGGAGAAACAAGGGTGATGAATTGTGTGTTAAAGTCTCGGTGGTCTGTTTCGAAGATCCGCAACCAGGTAAGATGGCAGAGGAGAGGGAGGGTGCGGGAATGGAAGAGGATGTCGTAGAGGTCGTAGGCGTGGACAATGTGGCGCGTCAATTCGAAGGCAACATTGAGCGATCGCAGCGGTCCTGCCCCATGGAGGAGGGATCCGGTGGGTGGCAAAGAAGGGTCCCAGTCTGGGTCTCTCGTAAGGTAGAAGTATGATTTCAGCGTAAGTACGGGGCAGGCTGAGAGGGCGGAGCAGAGGAATGAGGGTGGCATCTTCAACCCGCTTAAAACCAGGTGCTTGAACTGTGGATTGGAAAGATGACGGAAGATAGAGCCTTCATGGGGGGTACCCATCACCGACGACCAATTTCCAACGAGCTGCAGCAGCTCAATACGCTGCAATGCATTCAGAATCAAAACCAATGTTTCATCATCTCCAATGGCGCCATCGAGATGCAGCTCGCGGACGAACTGGGAGACGCGGGGCGAAGAGATGAGCAATTCGTAAAAACGTCTTATACGCCGCGAAGACCATAACTCCACCGTGTGGAGAAGGTAGCGGCGGGTCGGGGCGGTAAAAGCCGCTGCTGCGCGTGAGCATGCCGCGAGAGCTCTTTTGTCGTTTTTCAGTTGGTCGACGATGGCGTCCAGGATCTCCTGAGGATACGTGATCATGAGGATTGGCCACTGTTGGGATTGCCCTTGCGGACTCGTCGCGGCATTCGTTGCTCGAAGTGGACAGGGCACCGATCGACAATCAGTGGCAGTGCACACGCAGTAGCAAATTGATTGGGAGCCCGCCTCCGTCTCCTCTCTTCCCCCAACTTACAAGGGACTTTGTTTCAAGTCGATTCACTGCCACGCGACGACCACCGACCAGCCCCCTCGCGCAAAACTGCTCTGATCCCATACGCTGGAGCTTCCGTAATCCCAGCAGGCCCCTAACTTTTTCATGCCTACCTCGTCCGCCCCAATCGTCTCCTTGTTTCAATCCACCAAAGATGGGAAAATCCCCTTTTGTTATATTCAGGCCTCAGGGCGGCGCGAGGTGTGTGATGTTTTCCCAGGCTCATGGTCTGGCCTAAGATGGCTGCGCAGCAGGACGACGACAGATAGCCATGTCCCTATCCGCCACAGACCTCCCGGCCATCGACAGCAGTTTCCCCAACGGAGGCTCAGTACTTTCCGTCCATGCGCCCTTGCAGGCGGACGCCTGGCTCGATGCGCACTGCGGTGACTCTGTGGTTCGCGCACTCAATGCGTCAGGCCTCCGTGGACCCCTCCCCGCTATGCTCGATCCCACTTTGTCTGCATTGGTGCTCTTCGGAGCCACTGGCGACAGAGCGCACCACAAACACGCAAAACGGCTGGCAGATATATCTGGCCTTACGGTCTTATTACGAGCACTTGAAGACTTCCCTGTATTCGGCGCGGATCTTGATCTCGAGTCTTCAGATGACGTGAGTGCCAGTGGGGGCGAAACCGCCAAAGAAACGACGGCAGAACAGAGGCAAGGTGTGTCCTTCGTCTGCGGGGCGGAGCTGGCTCCGACGATGGACAGATATGGGAGGGTCCCCTTCATCGGGGTGTTGTCAAGGCAAATTTTCAGTTCCAGCTACACGACGAAAATTCAAAGTTTTCCATCGTTATAAATTCAACTTTTGGAGTATGTGGATCAATCTGCTTCCCATATCTTACAGAACCTCATTTATCTCTTGGTTAGTTTAAAACACAGCCGGAGCGGCTACCCTTTTCGTCACAGGACAATAAGCCGCTTTCCCAACCTCAATTAGAAGGTATAGCCACAATGCGCATAGCTGCTCCCACACAGCGCGTCGTTCCAGACCGATCGTACGGTAATATAGGTTTTCTTAGTCGTCGCCGAGATGCAATATTCAGCCATGACTAGTGAGTAAAGCATCTTGAAATAACTCTCAAGGCACTCATGCATGTCTTAGCTTGGAATGTGGCCAGGTGCGCGAGTGTCGAACAGGATAGACTTGTCGCTTATCATGTATGAAGGTTGCCCCCCGGTGGAGCGTCAAGTACAGCTTGGGCCAAGATTGGGAAGTCGACGACGCATCGTATGTGTCGTATGACGCCACCTTCTTACCCCTCGTCGACGAGACAAACCCAGAGGATGTGTCTCCGTTCCAAGTCAAGCTCGGGATGGGCATCAACTTCTTCAAGTTCCCAGGCGTGAGTCAGCGCAATCGATCGGTTGAGCCCACATCAACGTGCTTTACAGTACGAAGACGCCCGGACGTCTTTCGTTCTCCGGACGCAGTTGTACCTCTGGGTATGCGCACCAAAGCCAAAAGGGATTGTCCTTCTTCTGTCGGTGCGTATCGGGCCCAATGCTTGTGTGCATATTGTTGACCCCATGAAAGACCTACATCCCAAACGCTAGAACAAGGGAGTGTCTGCACATACACGCAACACCGACCATCAAGATCGATGCCAACACCTGGTTGCAAGGTATTTGCAGTTCTGGCGGCTATTTTACCCACATTCCGACAGAAGAGCAGATCCCCCAAACCCAAACCAAGCCGGAGCCGCCTGTGACGCTGGACTCTCCGTGGCGGTCGCCACCATCGATCCCTCAAGAGCTGGACGCAGCAACTTCACTTTCCTGTGTCGCGCCGTTACTACTATTCGCCGGTTGACAAAGGACCGGTCTTCAGCAAAAATCTCTGCGATATCCTTTAACAACATCTAGTGGCATGAGTATATCTCGCGAGGGTGGGACGCGACCACAGAGACGTGGAGGACCGTCGTTTGGCCTAAGTTCGTTGCAGATGCACGGGGACCGGATGCGGGTTTCCTTCCCCTCCCCTGGAATTACCACGAAGCACCGGCTGAAGTGGCCACGGACAGTAGTGAAATCGCTGCAGATGGAAGCAAAATCGCGGACGCTAGCGAAATTGCTACGGACGGTAGCGAAGTGGTAACAGACGGTAACGAAGACAGGCCCGAATAGAAATTCCGCGTACTTATCGCCGGACAATGATTCTATTTATAATTGCCTCCATTACCATTGCTTTCCTTGACTTGCTCGAGCATAATATATATCCCTCCATTGAATAAACAAATTGTCAGTCTGATATTTTGTAAGACTCGTCTCTTATCGGCGGCCCTCCTCTCCGCATTTGGGGTTTACAAGTGTACAGCCCATCTTTGTTTTAAATCTCAGGTGGGATTCCTTCCGAACTCGATTAACCGAAGACATTGCCACCTCCAACGCCAACCTCTTTATTGAGCAATCAGTATTAGCAGGGAATGACACCGACAGAATACACTTCTTCAAGTTGCGCCGTGAAATATCTCCCCTTCGAGCTGGACGGAGGAGCACGACGTGGATAGTACGGTAGTGTAACTTGAAGGGAGAGGAAAAACCGTAACACTCTTCCGGTGTGCGACTAATGTCACCCAGTCCCAAGGTAAAATAAAAATACACAAACACCTCTAAAACCCATCGAACCGAAACTTGCAGTCCCCATCTGTCTCCGGATGGTGCTCAACTCCAGTGTTCTTCATCATCGTAGCGCGCTCGTCACTCAAGTCGATCTTGTTGATGATGAGCTCCCTGCTGTAGAACGCCGCGATCCACGAGTGCAGCTGTGGCACGAGCCCCGCGAACAGACCGAATACGAGCACGGCAGCGATGACGATGGCAGTGTCGCGGGTTTGAGCTGCGTCACGCCGAAGATGTTGTCTGCGTAGCAGCGCGCGACGGTGCGCCCGCCGGCGAAGTATGGGAGCACGTTCGAGGTGTCGGCCATGGCGCGCGTTTGGGCGAATAAGGCCGCGGAAAGCTCGAGGTAGCTCTGTGAGAAAGGCGCGAACCGTCACGGTTGACGTCCAGGACAAGGATGGCGCTGCGGGTGAGAAATGTGCCGCTCGGTGTGTAGGTGGTGTTGAGTCCAACTAGGAGGGTTTCAAATGATACCCTGTTTACCAATAATTTGTGGACCTAGGTCCCCAGTGGAATTCTATTCCACAGTCAGCTGTCAGCTGACGAAGTGTAGGAAGAATATCTGGAGGGGGAAGAGAATCATTATTGTAGCTTTCGTCGATAAAGAATCGGAAAGATTCCATCTGTGAGCGCCGGGCGGAGAGAAAGTCGTATAACGGATGAAAATTCGACTCGTCGAGATGGCGCGTTAAAACGGTTAAATCACAGAGATGTGGAAGAAGTGGTGAGCCTTTAAGGAGGGTGAAAAAGGACATGCACTCGGAGGCGCTGTCCCAAGTCAGCCAGAGGCATGTCAAGGTGGGTACGAGGTTCACGAGTCGAGTGTAGTCTGGCACAGGCTGCCAGTCCGAGACGTCGACACGCAGAGACTGCAGTGGTGCTTCTAATCGTGTTAAAAACGACATGAGGAGTACCTCATCCTGAGCAGTGTTGAGGTCCAAAATGGTGAGGTGACGCAGTGCAGGCAGAGAGAGATATTTCAAGATGTGAATGTCGGAGACATATGGATCTTCGCCCAGAGACAGAGATTGCAGACACGGGAGTGTCACCGAATCCGCACATGGATCGTCAAGGTACCCGTTAATTAATGTGCATTCGACTAGCCTGGGGGCGGCACGCAACATGCGCAAGACCCCCAGTAGACAGATATCACCCGATGGGGAACACCTCAGCGCTCTGAGGTGCACAGATGTTGCAGGCAGTACAGTGTTGGCTGATCCAGGCTGCTGCGTGCGATATGTTTCAAGTTGTGCGCAAAGCAATGCGAACATGTCGTCAGTGCAATCACCAAGGGTAACGGCGAGTCCCCGACTCTTCGCGCGAGCGAGATATAAACCAAAGAGGCGTTCAAAGCCCTCGGCGCAGGGAGAATCAACATGAATGGTGTCCCAAAGGGCAGGCGTGGAGCGTGCGATATTGGCCCACGCGGTGCAGATGTGAAGGAGGAGTAAGGGAGCAGTTGTGGAACTGGGACGGAGATAATCGGAGTCCGGGAGACAGTGGACGAAGATTTTCAACGAGATTTCGACGGGCAGTCGCGCGATTGGATCTAACATGGTGTTTAGCAAGTGCAGAGTGTCGGTTCTGCTGCGCTCCAAGTCTTCGAGGACATTTCTCTGCCGAGTAATATTGGAGGATATGTCGGCCAGACGTGCGCGAAGCACGGCAACGGAGCCCGAGTCGGACGTGGTTTTGACCGTAGTACTGCTCGTCAATTTTGATCGAATCCTTGGTGCAAATTGCAATTGAGAACAGAGGTTCTGAGGGCGCTTGAAAAAAGACTTTGAATCATACATACCTAAGTACAACAGATTGGTATCTCAGGCAAGTGTTTGCACAGACGCGTACGGTGTTGGATGTCAGGGTACATCCCATCAGTGGCTGTGTCGTGCTTGTTCTAACTTTTTCATGCCCACCTCGTCCATAACGCACGAAATAGGCGAGTAGACCTGGGAGGTCTCAAGGATGGATGCATCCCGACCGCACTTTCCTCATCCATCGACGATTTCCATGTCATATCCAACGACCTGTTGAATGTTCTCCACCTATGACCCCCTTCCGCTCCCACCACCCTCGAAAGCCAAAACTACGGCCCTCTCTGCCAGTTTTTCAATACCACCCTGGCTTAGTGCCGTGCCGTCCGCGACGCCGCGCTCCAGAACGAGCGCGCCGGGTCCTTCGGCCTTTCTTCTGACAGCCCCGCTTGGAACGACAAGCTCTCCCTCGCGGTCTACGGTAAGGAAATGGGCGACGCCGTGGACTATGCGGCCGCCCTTGAGCCCGCTCCCATCGGCGCCCAGGTCGAGCTCTGGTCAGCCGACAACATCTTCACGGCCTTCTGCTCGCTCATCATCGCCTTCGAACTAACACCGCCCTACTGCGACACGGTCCTCCTCCACGCCAGCGCCCTCCGCCATCTCACCTGCCTCCACATTTTCGAAACAGACCCCTGGGACCTCTGCGCGCGCGTCCTCGCGCTCGTCTCGCCGACGCTCGAGACACTGGTGCTGAAATGCCAACGGTCCGGCGGCCCTGTCTCCATCCTCCCCGCTCTCTCGGCCCTTCGCTCGGTGGTGTGTGAGATCCCCCGCGCCGCGTACCGACGGCGCCGTTTGGGCTCTGCAGCGCGTCTCGCCGCATGTGGAAATCGTGGTAACGGGCCTTGGATTCGCACCTCTTCAACGCCTATACACCTAGCAGCTATAATATCGTACATGCCATTTTCTTGTTCTTTTTCTCACTTTGGTTCACTGGCATTTTTGTGTTTCGCGCCAATGTAGACGACATGGACCGGAGTCTTATGATATATCGTACTTGTTATACTGTAAGTATTCAATGTTAGTTGAACTAATGAGCACACTGGCAACCTTGCCTCCTCCTTGGGCCACAGATTTCGTTTAATCTGGTCTTGGGTTATTGCCTTCTCCTCAATACTTGCGATATGGGCGTCCATTTAAACTGAAAATATCTCCGCATCCGGGTGCTACAGTGGGGAAAGGCGAGAAACAAATGTGTTGGACCGGCGGTATTAAGACATCTTCGATTGTAGCAAGATAATATACCGGTCCGGCTCAGTCCAGGGATATGCGTGGACGAGGTCTATAGCCCGTTACCACAATTTCTATGCGCGGCGAAACGCCCTGGAGCGCCCGAACAGCTTCGGCGGTACGTGACGCGGCGGCATCGTGGATCTCAAACACCACTGATCGAAGGGCCGGGAGAGCGGGGAGGATGGAGAGAGGGCCGCCGGACAGTTGACATATCAGCACCAGTGTCTCGAGCGTCGGAGAAACAAGGGTGATGAATTGTGTGCTAAAGTCTCGGCGGTCTGTTTCGATGATGTAGAGGTAGGTAATATGGCAGAGGAGAGGGAGAGTGCGGGGATGGAAGAGGATGTCGTAGGCGTCGTCGAAGGGGCTGAAGGTAAAAATGAGCGATTGCAGCGCTCTTGCCCCAGGAAGGAGGGACCCAGTGGGTGGCAAAGAAGGGTTCCAGTCTGGGTCTCTCGTGAGGAAGAAGTATCGCCCCAGCGTAAGTACGGGGCAGGCCGAGAGGGCGGAGCAGAGGAACGAGGGTGTTATCTTCCCGCCTAAAACCAGGTGCTTGAAATGCGGATTGGACAGGAGAAGGAGGATGGAGTCCTCGAGGGGGGTACCCTTCGCCGATCGATATTCAAACAGCTGCAGCATCTCAATACGCTGCAGCGCATTTAGAATCAAGACCAATCCTTCATCATCATGATTTGCAGCGGTGCCAGTGAGCTGCAGCTCGCGGACGAACTGGGAGACGCGGGGCGAAGAGATGAGCAATTCGTGAAAAAGTCTTATAGTCCACGGAGACCATAACTTCACCGTGTGGAGAAGGTGGCGGCGGGTCGGGGTGGTGAAAGCCGCTGCTGCGCGTGAGCATGCCGCGAGAGCTGTTCTGTCGTCTTTCAGTTGGTCGACAATGGCGTCCAGGATCTCCTGAGGAGGCGTGATCATGAGGATTGACCACTGTTGGGATTGCCCTTGCGGACTCGTCGCATTCGTCGCTCGAAATGGACAACTGTATCTCACCGATCGATGATCAGTGGCAGTGCACAGGCTGTGCTAGAAATATTTGCTAAATTGAACTAGCACATGAACTTGATTGGGAGCTTCCCTCTCTTCCACCAACTTACAAGGGACTCCGCGACTTTGTTTCAAGTCGATTCACTGCCGCGCGACGACCACCGACACCAGCCCCCTCGCGCAAAACTGCTCCGATCCCATACGCTGGAGCTTCCGACGTAATCCCAGCAAGCTCCTAATTTTTTCATGCCCACCTCGTCCGCCTACCTAGACCCATTTCCAAAACCGCAGGGCGATGACTTTCATTAACCGACGAAATACGGGAGCGTACTTCCCAGGTCCACCCAGACCTCACTCGTATGTCCGAAGCGCCTCAAATATAGTCATATCTCGACCACTCCCTACCTCCTTCTCGCAAAACATGCGAGATCTCCAGAATCCTACGTACCTCTTTTCAGAGATTCGCTCCTGATAGCCACCGTCGTCTGAAAAGATGCCCCCCAGTGGCGAACCCTCTACTTTCATCATCTTCAACCCCCAAGGCAGCGCGAGGTCTGTGATATTTTCCCGGGCCCGTGGTTTGGCCTAAGATGGCTACGCAGCGGGTCGCCGAGTGAGCCCGAGCCGCCGCCGCCACCGCCGCCACCGCTGCCCGAAACAGCGCCGCCCCCGGCCTCGCCGCCGCCCGAATCTCACTGCTCCCCTCTCGACCCGTCCCCGCCCCTCCAAGCCCACCCACATCCCATACACGATCCACATGACAAAGAAGCACCCTGCCCTGCGCACGCCCACATCAACCATCTTTGCGCCCCCGCCAACCTCCATTTCGCCCCCGCTGCCGCCGCGCCGTGACCCATCCCGCTCCCGCCGTGCCCCATCGCGTCCGCGGCATCGAAGAGCAGGTTACCACCCCTGCCGTCGCTGCCCCCGCCCCCGCCCGCTCCCCCAACTTCCCTCCCGCCTCTCCCACCTCCCCCTCCATCGCTCCCCCCACCTTCGTTACCACCACCCCCTCCTCCCCCTCCCGCTTCCGTCTCGCCCTCCACACCCGTGCTGCAGCTCAAAGTATCCGAACTCAAGGTACAGCCTAAAGTACCCGAACTCAAAGTACCCACACCCGCGCCCGACCCGCCAAAACCCGCTCCGACACCAAAACCCGCCCCGGTCGCAAAGCCGAATACGACGACGAGCACGCTCCCCGCATGGCCGTCCCCGTGCAGCGCGTATCCGCCCGGATGCGCGTTCCGCGTGCTGTACGACCCCGCGATGTGGCCCGACGAGGCGGTGTCTACGGGTTCGGCGTCTGCGTCGGCAGGTTGAAGTATTTGTGAGAGTGCAAGTGGCAGTGGGAGTACAAGCGGCTCGAAGAACGGTGTTGCGGCGAACGGCGTTGCCGCTGGCGGACACGGCGAGATCGGCGGCGTGGGGCGTCTAGCAGGCACGAGGAAAGCGTAGTACTTGTGTTAGAACCGCCCATGCAAATTGAATGCAAGGCCAAGAAATAAAATCTATGCTATAAGCTCATCACCGCCTATGGTGTTACGATGTTTCATCAGGAGGTCCATAAAATCTATAACCCCCCGGCAGGCAAAATCATGGAACAGCAGTCGTTTGCTGATTTCATCTGCCTTCTCCCTAGAATCCCATTTATCTGCCCAATCACCTTCCATCTCCAACAGCCGTACACGCCAGTAGGCCATCGTCCGCCACAGCCTCGTGAGAAGTGGTGTTGAGGTTTGTTTGCGTTGGAATATTGTATCGATGGTCGCATTGCGATCGGACATAGATCCTCGGAGACCAGTCTGCCAAACAGTGGGCCCCGGGTGCTCGGTGTTGAATACCACCGCCCATACCATGACGTAGAACGCTGACCACAAGTCGTCAACAGGACAGTGGAGGATGGGATCGTGATTCAGTATGGAATTAATAAGGCGGGAAGACATGAATTCGGGGGTGCCCTACACAACGTGAATGAGGATCATCGTATATAAAGTAAGATCTGTAACGTACGGAAAGGGCCCCATCGTGCACCTGGGGGTTGAAATGACTGGTCAGGTTCAGTGCCATGTCAGCATCATTCAAGATGGCGGAACAACTGTCCCCGACACCAAGAGTGGCCGCTTTCTGCTCAAGCATGGCAAAGACTCCGAGCAGGGTGTTGAACTCGTTCTCGAGTTGCGATCGGCCCTCCGAGCTTCGGAACCGTTTGGGGGCTGGAGCAGCATCGGAAGGGGGCTCGGGGGTCGCACGCTTTTTGCCCACGGAGGAGGAGGAGGAAGAGGCGGGGTTAGGTCCAAGAGGATCATCGTCGTCGCCATTACCGTCGCCACGTGTCATCATCCTCTCCACCGCTGCTCGCAGATGCTGAAGATTGAATTTTTCGCGTTTGACAGTGCCTCGAGTCTTGAGGACATTTCCAATACTGATATCAGAATGGAGCTCGTCATTCTGATAATAATGAAGCCATCCTGCGAGTATTGTCATGGCTAGATAGGATAGGAATTTCAAAAGAAGTTTACCGAGCAGAGCATGCAGGATGCATGTAGTAAGCTCGGACGCAGAAGTGCATACCTCAAGGGTGTCTCCTTGGTCCTCGAACACATAGCCCCATAAGGAACGGACATCATGTTGTGGCGGCGGTTTCTGTCGAATCCCGCCAAGCATTGGTTCAAATGTGGACTGCTCGTAGTATATGGCGTTAGAGGAGATAGCGCCGGTCTCGGCCGTCACCTCGAACGCGAATTTCAAGGAGGGGGTCCCAAAGCCGTTCCGTATTTTTCCATAAATTTCGCTTTCGCGTTCACGCCGAGCTGCCGGCGTCCAACACATTTTCAGAACGAAGCTCGTTCCGAGACGATGCTCCAACCCCACGCCATAATGCACCACCGATGAAGACATCGATATGCCATGGGTATGGTACTTCGCTGGGTTTATTTCTGACATACGTAGGAGAACAGTTAATCCTTCCGACTGTCTGAGAGGTTCCCGCTCACCTATCACTGGGGATATTGCGTGCGCGCGCAGGGCCGCGGTCAGGTCCGATTGTTTTGTACGCTCCTGAGCTCTTGTCCGACGCAGTTCGAAATGATTGCTTAGAACTACATGGATGAATGTCAGCTAAGTAAAGAAATGGATCACGAAAACGGTGGCTTTATGCTCACCATCAAGCTTGATACGACCAGGTAAGGTCTTTCCCTGGAACGTAGGGGCGGGTGCCGAAGTGTCTAGCTGCAATAGATACACAACCGTGTTGCGACCCCGCACACCAGCTGCATGATAAAGCATCTCTTGGATGCGAATCACAATCGGTGGGTCCCCGATTTGCGATGAGGCCAGTACAATACTAAAGCCGTCAGTGAAACAGGGAAGGCCCGCATGTTCGGGTGTTTGCCAGAGGCTCATAGCAAACATTACCCGCAGGATGATCTGCCGGTCAGCTTCTCGGGTGAAAGAGAGCGGAGAGTGTGAAGTGAGCCCCCCCGAGTGGAATATTAGAAACCGTAGCTCGCACTTGGCATGGTTAATACCAATGACGAGGCTAAAGGAACGCAAAGGAACGGCAGCGAACATGGCTTGTGCATAGGTAGCTGCTTGCCTGCACAGGTCAGGCCAGTCATCTTTAACCTCCACCGGGACCTCGACACCGACTTCCTTTGGGAGCTCCTGGTCGTGCGGTCTGGGATGGGCCCAATAAGCCGTAAAATCCGAACCACTTGGCCAGTGGGACACCTGGGCGCCGATGAGGTCGGGCTTCAAGGCCGCAGCATTGTTGATGGAGTCGCCCATTAGCCGGTCGTATGGCTGGAATGATAGCTTGGCCAGCCAAGGATGAGCCTTTGCGAGTCCATAATGCGCGGCACGCTGGTGCAGGAAGACGGTCCTGCGCGCCTTCTCGCAGAGGGCAAACGCTTGTGTTAGGAAACCGCTTATTGACTTGTGATTTTCCCGGTCTGAAGAACTGAAGTTGGGACAGGCGGGGGGTGGCGGGAGGGGGGGAAGATACGATTCCTCTATGAAAATATCATAGCAGTCAAGTGGTTGGTTGATCTCTTTTTTCAAACGGTACTTGGCTTGGAGCCGTTTCGGGGAGAGAAGCAGAGTGATGAGGTTTGCGGGCACCTGCCACGTCTGTGCCCCTATTTCCCCTTGAATAATAGCTTGTGGACTATGAGTCGTCCAGATGGCCGCAGACCTAATCCGCTTTTGAGAATTGGGAGGGGATAAGATTGGTTGTGTGGTCGGTCGGATTCGAGCCGGAGTGCTAGTCATGGGCATGATACACAGGATCGACGTCCTGCAATTTCAAGCATCATGGGCCGGGATCTATAAACGCTACTCAGTACGAGAGTGGCGGTGGCCGTGATGGTGACACTTTTGCAAGTCCAAATTTCAAGCACCTTGTTTTAGCCATGAATATAACACTGCACCGCCCTCTCGGCCTGCCCCGTACTGACCCTGACATCCCCCTTCTTCGTTGACAGACTGGGATGATTCACCCACCCAATCCGCAAGCACGCTGCGGTCGCTCATCATCGCGCCTTTGAACTAACACCCGCCCTACTGCGCGCCCGTCCTCTCCTCCGCCACCTCACCCCCCTCCACATCTTCGAAACAGACCCCTGGGACCTCTGCCCGCGCCTCCTCGCGACGCTGGCGCTGATCTGCACGCCCCGCGGCTGCCCGCTCTTCATCCTCCCCGCGCTCCCGGCCCTTCACTCAGTGGTGTTTTAGATCCCCCGCGCCGCCGTGTCGCGTACCGACGGCGCCGTTTGGACGCTGCAGCGCGGCTCGCCGCATGTGGAAATCGTGGTAACAGGTCTTGGATTCGCACCTCTTCAACGCCTATACACTTAGCAGCTATAATATCGTACACGTCATTTTCTGTCCTTTTTCTCACTTTGCTCCACTGGCATTTTTTCGTTTCGCGCCAATGTAGACGACATGGACCGGAGTCTTATGATATATCGTACTTGTTATACTGTAAGTATTCAATGTTAGCTGAACTAATGAGCACACTGGCAACTTTGCCTCCTCTCGGGCCTTGGGCCACAGATTTCGTTTAATCTGGTCTTGGGTTATTGCCTTCTCTTCAATAATTGCAATATGGGCGTCCATTTGAACTGAAAATATCTCCGCATCCGGGTGCTACAGTGGGGAAAGGTGAGAAACAAATGTGTTGGACGGGCGCTATTAAGACATCTTCGACTGTAGCAAGATAATATACCGGTCCGGCTCAGTCCAGGGATATGCGTGGACGAGGTCTATGGCCCGTTACCACAATCTCTATGTGCGGCGAAACGCCCTGCAGAGCCCGAACAGCTTCGGCGGTACGTGACGCAACGGCATCGAGGATCTCAAACACCACTGATCGAAGGGACGGAAGAGCGGGGAGGATGGAGAGAGGGCCGCCGTAGGACATGCATACCAGCACCAGTGTCTCGAGCGTCGGAGAAACAAGGGTGAGGAATTGTGTGCTAAAGTCTCGGTGGTTTGTTTCGTAGATGTGGAGGCAGGTAAGATGGCAGAAGAGAGGGAAAGTGCGGGGATGGAAGAGGATGTCGTAGAGGTCGTAGGCGTCGTCGTCGAAGATGGGCATTAATCTGAAGGCAAAAATGAACGATCGCAGTGCTCTTGCCCCAGGAAGGAGGGATCCGGTGGGTGGTAAAGAAGGGCCCCAGTCTGGGTCCCTCGTGATGAAGAGGTATGACCGCAGCGTAAGTACGGGACAGGCGGAGAGGGCAGAGCAGAAGAACGAGGGTGTTATCTCCCCGCTTAAAACCAGGTGCTTGAAATGTGGATTGGAAAGAAGACGGAAGACAGAGCCCTCGAGGGGGATACCCTTCGCCGACCGATATCCAAGGAGCTGCAGCAACTGCAGCGCATCCAGAATCAAGACCAATCTCTCATCATTTGCATCGGTGCCTTTGAGCTGCAGCTCGCGGACGAACTGGGAGACGCGGGGCGAAGAGATGAGCAATTCATGAAAAAGTTCTATATCCTGCGAAGACAATAACTCCACCCTGCGTAGAAGGTGGCGGCGGGTCGGGGCAGTGAAAGCCGCTGCTGCGCGTGAGCATGCGGCGAGAGCTGTTTTGTTATCTTTTAGTTGGTCCACGATAGCGTCCAGGATCTCCTGAGGATATGTGATCATGACGGTTGGGATTGCCCTTGCGGACTATTCAAGTTGCTGGAGTGGAGAGCGGCCAGCCTGAGGTCACACAGCATAGGTTACGAGCTGTCTTGTCGATCGACGATCAGTGGCAGTGCACAGGCCCCTGTACTTGAACTGGACGAAGTTTGAACCTACATGAACTCGGGATACCGCTACTCCCAGAAACCGGGGCCGAAAGATGTCCCTGTCTTTCCCTCGACATATGGCGGGCTACGCGATTTCCATTTCGGTCACATACATTGCCGGGCGACAAGCAGTAAGACCAGTCCCCTGTCCCAAAACTTCTCCTCCCGCCCCATCACCTGGAGTTTCCTAGATCCGGCGCTTATCGGCCATATCCTACAACGTTTCGACACATTCCTGGACCAGATCGGACCAGACACGCTGATCCCCCCCGCCGCCACAGCAATATGGGAGGGTGTCGTTGATCATCTCTACGGAGAATCATATCTGGATGAGTCATGGGTCGTCGACCTGTCGACCATACTCTTCCTCCTCGTGAGCGCGCTCCTCAGGCCACACCTGTCGACAGATGAGACGCGGCGCTTTGTCACAGTATCGGCCCCACAGCTCGGGGAAACGACACAGGGCGACCGGACACCCCATGTCGTGAGCTGCGAGCATGATGGCCAAAATCCCGAGCGTCTCTCTGGTGTACCACACGAGTACAAGCAAGAGCCGGCGATGCATTTTGCACTCAGCAGCTTCGTCTACTGCACTAATAGTTACGCAACCCTGAAGTTGCACGGCGGTTCCGCTATATTCGCAGAGGTGCGTGTACATGACACTCAAGACGGCCCGCATTGTGACAACGATCCAGCTCGACAATCATCGGGATTCGTTCGTCACAGACGCGGACAGCGAAGGGGTTGAGTGCCGGTACGGTGCGGTATTTAGCGGCAGCGAGCTGGTGTTGGTCGAGTGGTGTCAGGTGGATGAGGCTTGGGTCACAGATGCAGTTCCTGCGCAGACGGGTCAAGTCAGGGTGCTGCGAAACACGGCACTGGTGCGCGTAGCCGGTCCAGAAGCCAGTGTGTCTTATCTGGCGGTCCTCATCGGCATGCTACTGCCGTCCAGCATTGTGGCGTATCCCGATCCCGATTTGACGTCGAAACCATGGCAGGTATTCCGGCGCACCATGCAGCGCGCGGCAGGAGGGACAGGGGGCAGAATTGGCGATGGGGATGGATACGGAGAGGGGCGCGGCGGCACTGGCGGTGGGGATGGACCTGGAGACGGGGGCAGCGGCACTGGCGGTGGGGATGGTCCTGGAGACGGGGGCGACGCAAGTGGGACTGGACGCGCCAATGAGGGCAGGGGTGGTGACGGAAAAGGGAGAAAAGATGAAGGGAAATTGAAGCGGAAACGGGGCGACACCGAATCTCGGCAAGATGGCGGAAACCGGCCAGGGATTCAGAAAGAGATACACAAGACTCTGAGCCCATCCTTTCCCGTTTCATCAGTCGTACGTGTTTGTACTTTCGGTGAGCGGCGCTGCTAACGGTCCATTTTGTATAGATTATCGAGTTCGCTGGTGCGGCCGACGAGACTCAGGGCTTTGTAGTTCCTGCAGAGCATGCATTGGCACTGGTCAACTCATACCGACATAACCCCAACCTGGCCGATGGGTGGCTCTGGGAGGAGCAAGCCGCTCTAACAATTCAACTGGTAGAATCCCTACCCAGCCAACACACGCATGCGGTCTGGAGAGCCGTACATATGGTAGCAGGCGCGAAGGTGATCCTTAAGCGATTCGAGGAGGATCACTTCCAGGAACTCGAAACCGAGCTCGCAGCCTGCGCGCGATTGGATAAGCTACCGAGTATCGCGTCCTGCCGGGGCGTCATCGTCTCAAGGCGCCTTCGCTGGTTGGCCGCCATACTGGATGACGCAGGGCCGACTCTCAAAGCATCTGGAGGTTGGGATGACCTCCCAGGTGACGACAAGTGAGCCCGTCCTGCAGATAGTTGACGCTTGGTTGACAACCATTGCAGGATCACCCTTTACAGCACCTTTCGTGAGATGCACACGGTGGGTGTGATGCACGGCGATGTGGCGGCCAGGAATATCGTGCGGAAGCGAGACGGGGGTGTCTGTGTTATCGACTTCGGTGAAGCTGATCTCGACCATCGATGCCCTGGCTCCGGCTGTCCCGAGATGGCGAGGTTGAGGAATCTGCTAGAAGGCGGCTCAGAGTCAGACGAGTCATAGTCGAACGACCCTGGTGCAACCCAATGGCCGTCCGCCGTAACCTCTGGCCCGGCACTCCAAGCAATTCCAGGACCTGACTCTGTCTAAGATGATTACGAGGTACAACCATTTGAGATGTATTGGGATGGGTTCGAGGGGAGGCGAGCTGTTAGATGATGAATTCGGCGGTTGGACCCCAGTCTCATGATTTATCTTATACCGTATTTATTATAAGTACTGTATTCAATACCTACTACATTACTTGAACTGATAATCTCCGCCTGGACGGTGGAAGCGCGTTGCAGTGTTCCCCCCAAAAAAATGCAATTATATTGATTCTCGACTACATACGGTGATTATCACCCCGTATAGCTGGTGCAACATCGGACTTGAATGTGACTTTTATTAGACGTTGAACTTGGACCGCCGCGAATTGAAGCAATCTACGAGAGTGTTTTTTCAACGGGGGGTCGAGGTGTCTGCAGCAAAAAAACGCACATAGAATCTTTTCCAGGAACTGTACTTATACTCGTCGCCCCGTCCCCCCGAGCCCTTTAATTCAACAATAGTTCGTCGGAAGATGCCGGCTCCCCACGTTCCCACGGTTCAAAACTTCAGTTGTTCTGTTCAACTACAAAGTCCACGACAGCCATTGTAGCGGGTTGGCTGTTCACTGTACATAAAGTATATCTAATAGCAGTACTACGATGGGACTACTTGGTCTGATCCCATTGACCTTTCAAAACACCCAGGATAATGCTGACACGCAAGTTGAGCGCATCCTCCATGAGTCCTCCCGCTACCATAGGTGAGAGCCAAAGGGAGTAAACACACAAAAACCATGTCGACACCCAGGCGTAACCTATAACTTTCCACCGTGCTGCTGGCTTCAGCCCTATCTTCCGCGCAAGGGAGATGACGAAGTCCTCCAGCATGATGGCGACAGGCTGTATGGCGAAAAAAACGAGAGAACCGCTGGGAGTGAGGCTGCGGTGCATCTTGTAGTCACAGATAAAATGAAGCACACCGGACAAGGCAAATGCGGTATAAAGCTGCACATATGACGAAGAATTGGTCCCTTTCCGCAGACCAAGGGTCCTGGCGAGAAGTTTCCCATACGTGGAGAAAATCTATCGCCAATGTCAGTAGGTGCGGCGAAGCCGTGGGTTCAAAATGCGCTTACTCGCCGCAGGAATTGATGCCAGGTGCGACTGCACAAAAATATTAGGGAGACATTGGAGAGAACGAAAGATACGTACCCCCAGAATCTTTGTAGCGTATATGCATCGCTCCAATATCCGAACGCTCCCACCCAGTCCTGAGGACGCGAGTAGCTGATGGAAACAGAGATGATGCTGATAAAACACTGGAGGAGGTTTTGGGAAGCGTATTGGGCAGCAGCGAAGGAATAAAGGTCGATGAACCGCTAAAAAAGCGGTCGCGAGGATATGGGAGGGCAGCCGGCGCAGAATACAAGAGTTGCGCGATTGTATATGGATGCAGCGTCGAGAAGAAGCAGATAGTATCCTAGCGATGCGAGCTGGCGCGCGAGGAATCGAAACTTTGGGGTGTTCGGCGGGAAACGGGCGCGGAATATCCCTTTGGGCTCGTGTTCCCATCCGACGCCGCGGGGTGCCAAGAAGAGGCTGAGGCCCCATCCACATCGTTGAGAGAGAGGCGCCGTATCTGGGATGGCAATTTTTTGCCCACCGACACGAAAATCGCGGTGGATATCCGTGATCAGCCCATAGTCTGCGGCCGCCAGAACACGGACAATCAAAAGGGAGCCAATGAAATAGTCCGAGACGGCGTTGCCGGTGGTGGTAAAAGTGAGATATATGTTGGTCATAAGGAGGACGCAAAATACTGTCCATCGGAGGGCTCTGGAGCGGACAATCGTACTAGCCAGCAGGCACGACTCGGAGAAGAGAAACAGCAACACAGAGAATGGGTAGTGTTCCATTATAGTGTGAAGAACCGGGGATTAGAATCCGACGCTCACCTTAAATACAGTTCAATACAAAGGCCGCCAGACGCGGCGACGCCCACACATCACCAGAAGTAGCCGTAAGCGGAGATGCGAGACTTGAAACTCCCCACCAACTCAATTCAGAGGGACCCTGAGTAACAAAACAGTTGTTCCAGCCTACTTTGATCAAGCTAGCTCATCGACGACGACTATAGTAATTTAAGGTCGATGCATGGATGCAGCTGCCAAGGCCGGCATAGCTATAAGACGCTTGATGAGCAGTTGACCAACCAGTAAAGAACGATTCTTCGGTCAGAACAAAGCCTAAGAGGACTCTGAGGCTTAAGTTGAGAGCAAGTTGAAACATGCCGGCATCGGCATTCGATTTCCCATTCTGGACATCGTTCCCACATTTCCCTTTTGCCATCCTCCACCACAAACGGCCTTGGAAGCTTGGAACGGCCGCTTCAAAACATCTATACCTCCTTCCGTTTCCTAAATCATTATCTTAGACGGACTATCTCCTCGAATCCTTATATCTGGATATTCAACTCTGCCACTCCGGCTTGGCAGATGCGGCCCCTTAGACTCTACGCTGCCGCTGCCTACTCGGAACTCCCTGGTCTTCTATTCTGTGCAAAATTAGTGTATCGCATTGCCTCAGTCTGGATCTGCTTGCTACCTGGTTGATGTTGACGAGTTGATGCCGGTGAGCTTTCGGTGAGCTGAAGCTATTCCTCAAAATACCCAAGTATAAGAAGGGCGGGCTCTTCCGATCTATTCATTGCGCCTACTCTCTGAGTCCCCACTTCGGATGAACAAAAGGAACCCCGGCTGGTACCTCGATACCTGTCAGCGACATCCAACGCCTGGCCTCTATTATATCTGTCGTTGCTTCGAGGCGCCAATCTGAATGTAACGCACGACACCATATCGACGGCAAATGCAGGAGCTTCCAAATGACCCGTCCTCGGAGAGTTAACCGGTTGCTGTGCTCGCGCCCCGTTGCCCCTGAATACTTCTCTGGTTTTAATTGGGTTTTATTATCATCCTGGCTCCACTCCTAATAGTAATACTCCGCTCATCTCTCACACTTGTCTCGCGTTGACAGTGGGTTTGGCGTTGAATCTAAATGCAAACCGGAGAACTCTCCGTTTTCAGGTTGTTTTCAGGACCCGAAGTTCGGCTCAGAGCACTATGTATCCCTCATCATTTCTCTTCATCCGCGCATCGCTTTATCATTTGACTTGCCACCTATCAGCATTCCATCCAAGATTCGATCCCATAACTGTCCAGTCTCTCCCTCACGGATCGCGCATAAGAATCTCGTGAGTGTGGATACCCTTTCCTTCCGATGCCCAATATTGTAGTGACGTAACCTGATGGACCTGGTTTTCGTATTGGGGTGACATCAGAACGTATTGTCTTGACTTCGTCGCAGTCGAATGTCGATTCGATGTCAGGGCTCTCAAAATGATTTGAGCCTTACCACGTCTCTTGACTGTTCCACATCTGAAAAGTTCTTGAAAAGGCAAAGTATCGGGACATGCGCGGACATACTTACCTCAGTTGCCTGCAGCTGCGGCCTCTCACGGATTCCATGATACGGTAACACAAACGACACATGTTCCCTTCGGGGCCTCGCTGTTTTTGGAGCTCAATACGACCCATGGATCTGCATGGATCAGACGAATTTTCAGATCATGATTGGAGACACACACCGGCGTAAAAAATTATGGTCTGAACGGATAATCTGTCCGCTGGACCCAGAGCGACGGAACAATCACCGTGAATGATTCAGGGCAGTCGCAAGAGTCTTCATTAGGGGATGGGACAGGTGATGCTATTTGTAGCACGCCGAAGCCGCTACATGACAGTGAAAAGGAAGTAGCCGATCAAGATTTGCATGCATGTTTGGAGGATAAGAGTAAATCAGATGTATATAAGGTGAATGGGAGCCCAGCCAGAGTTTCTGTGCTCCCCGTTGCTCCTCACAATGAAGTTTAGTTTGGTCGAGTCGGTGCAATTCAAACTCCGACTGGGAATCCCCCCAAACTCGTATTGTTTGTCTTCCATCCCTGTGGACATATTCGCGGATTGGGTCCCATTGGCGTCCGTACTGCGGGGCTGTTGCGAATCCAGACTAGTGTGCATCTCGGCTGCTGCGTAGGTCCTTGGAGGTCCTTGGATCCATCTTTGCAACCCGAATCCGCGCAGGCACCATGATTCATCTCGATCGGAATCACCACCCGTCCCCGCTCGAAACAACCCAGAACAAGCATCTTATCTTGCCGACAAATCCAATAGCCTGGCCTGCTCTCGACGATGACTATTCCAAGGACGACTACGCCCAGGTTTCCCAGAAGTCCGCACCAGGTCCCATGACGCCCCAGGGCGCGACAGATCCCCGTCCCGCCTCGGGACCCTCTTCTCCGGCCAGTCCTGCAGACGGAAACTCCGCATCTCCAACCAGGGACCGCAGTTCGTCTCTTTCTCCTGCACCATCACCCCGCCCCCCACCCCCAGACGCGACTGCAGCCGCCTCGCGCCAGTCTACACCCCTCAGCGAGCTCTCGCCGCCCCCAGACGACTTTGACGACGACCCACCGAAGCAAGAGGACACGTCCGACAAGCAGAAGGACGCGCCTGCCTCTGCACCAGCCTCACCGCCCAAGGCTGATGATCATGATTCGAAGCAGCAACAGCAACAGTCTTCGAACCCCATGCCAGCCGCGTCACCGTCGAACCGTACATCCCCGCCAGGCGACTCAATTGCGACCCCGTCGGCTGCAGGAACTCAGTCAACTTCCCCAGCCCCTGGCGACCCCAAAGTCGCCATCATGCTCGAGCTGAATGAGGAGTTGCTCAAGTGCGTTGTTCTTTGCGCTGTCTCACCCTATTTCTTACATTTCTGCAGAGTCTGCATGGAGTTCCAGAAGCAGAAGATGGAGTTGACTGAGCCTCAGTTCCAGGCGTGCGTGCATTGTGTCCCAGCAATGAGCCGTTCTAACTCGTCTTTAGATATTCGCTGCGGCTCCAGACTAACCTGGCATGGTCCGCGAGCGTTGTCGATCAGAATCGTCAGCATGGGGTGCGTCTTTATCTCGCTACGTCCTACGCCTCACCCATTCTCCCCACTCCATAGAGTCAAGCCCCAGCGCTTCCCATGATGGACGCCCCTCCCCCCGTCGATTCATATCCAACCGAGCGTATCCAGGAGCTCTATCAAGAGCTACCCGTCGTATTTGCAAAAGAACTCGCGCGCCAGGCGGCTGCTGCGTCCTCCTCGCTCAGCCTAAAGCGCGACCGGTCAGCAGAGGACATTTCGGGCGATCTGATGATGAACAAGCGGAGAGATACCGGCGAGAACAAAGTGCCCGCAGCCATGATGCCACCTCCGCCCATCCCCAGCCCCGTCGCCAACTCCGCTGCTGGAAACCCGTTCCCCACCTCTGGAGCGAATGGCATGGGATCACCTCTACCGCCCCAAATGACAGACCCGTCGATCCATCAGCCGTTCGCGCCCCAAAACAACGCCAATCCGATGGATACTCCGCTGCGCACGCGCGCACAGCAAGCGCAGGCTATGCGCGCGCAACAGGCGAGAGACATGTCGCCGCCCGGCGGGAATATTCCGAGTATGAACAATGGGCTACCGGGCGGCAACAACGTCAACGCCATCGCGGGGCCCTCAGGGAGCTTCAACATCGCATCGATGCCGCCGCACATACAGAACATGTACACGATGCTGCAGAATCCGAACCACGCCTTTGTGCAGTATATGATCCGCAATGTGCCTGGGTTCCAACAAATGCCCGTACCGATGCAGCTGCAGAGGATGGTTACTACGCATGTGCGTCTTCTCTCGTTTTTGCTTTCTGTTCTCGTGTGGCTGACCAGCATTTCTACAGAGCCAAATACAGCAGCAGAATCGCGAACGGCAGCAGCAAATGTCGCCGATGCAGAACAACGGCGTCGGCGGCGGTGGGTTCCCCGGCCAGACGAGCCCCGTATCCCCCATTGCGTCGATGGGCGGGCCGAGTCAGTCGCCGCAGAACCCGATGTTCCCCATGAACGCCTCGATGGATCTCCGTGCGATGAATTCGACGCCGCTGCCCGGCGGCGGAGGCGGGATGAACATGGGAATGAACGGCATGAATATATCGCCACAGCAGCGGCAGCTCCTTCTGATGCAGCAGCAGCAGCGAGGGGGCGGAGGTGGAGGGGGTGGAGGGATGGGGAACCCAAATCCCGGGATGGGGATGAGCCCGCAGCAGATGGCGTTCCAGCAACAGCAGCAGGAGCGGATGCGCATGGAGCAGCAGCGCATGGCTGGGGCACCGCTGCACACCGGGTCACCGATGATGGGGAATGAGTTCCCTGCGCTACGCTCTAATGCATCTATTCCTGGGATCGCTCGCATTGCGCGCTCGCCATCCGACGGGTCACAAGGGTCGATGACTCCGCGGATTGCGCCTGCACGAGGAGGGTCGATGGGAGCGGAGGATTATCAGCGAGTAATGATGCAACAGCGCTCAATGGGGGGCCAGAATCCGGGGTTCAATCCGCAACAATTCCAGCAGCTTCAGCAGCAACAGCCGGGTTGGCAGCAGAATCAAATGCAACAGCAACAGGCGATGCAGATGCACGGTGGAGGCGGAGGCGGGGGTGGCGGTGGGTACGGGATGGGCGGGCGGCCAGGGAGTGGGTATGGTGGTGGTGCGCCGTCACCGCCTGGTAGCGGGCAGGGAATGCCCAACCAAAACTGGGGGGGATCATCTGGATATCCTTTCGCCGCGTCGCCCGGGTCTAACGCAGACCAAGTGCAAGCGATGCAGCGACATATGTCAGGGACTCCTGCACCACAAATACCGGACCAGGGGGACTTTGATCCATTCAATTGGGCTTGATGTGCTTGCTTCCCGTTCCTTTTCGTTTCTTCTCCTTGATGTGGATGTGATTATTGCGTTACCTATCTTATTTGGTCGTTTTTGACCGCCTCGATGCCGTGTTTCGTTGTCATGTCTTTGTTTTCGACTGCTGTGCGAGTGCTTAATGTTGTATGCGATATTGTATAGAGTCTTGGCAAAAATCAATGCATACCGCCATGGATTTGTGGTGACATTCCCATATGGGTTGTTGGAGGTTAGGCGGAGCGTAATTGCCGGTGCGAGACGTCAACTTAAGTTCATCGTTCTCCTCCAGGCTGAGAAAACCGTGACTGCAGATGATTGTGGTTTATGTAGTATTCAATTAATAATTATTGCAAGAGCTCGAGATCCAGAAATGAGTATCCCAGACCTGCTGGGTGTGCAGCATGAGGAAATTTCAAGTGTTGAGCAGGTTTAGGGACGTACCAAGGTACTACAGTCCACATGGGTTAGTAGTGAGTCTAGCAGCGAGTCTACTGTGCACCAGGCTCGAGATCGAAAATTGTTGGCGACCAGCGGAGTTGGTGTATCGCATATCTGGGCGCAGGCAGTGTGTGAGGCGATGGACAAACAAAAATATGCTCATGATAGCTATGGTCTCTGCTTCAGTGTAGTCACCCTCTTGAACCACAATGGGATCCACATTCCGGTCGTACATGCGAGTCTTCAATCTGAGCTGGGCATACAACGTTGCGGAAGCCTGGTTGATGAGCTGGGTCTCGAACTCGCCCGACGGGCTTAGCTTGGCGAGTATGTCGTCTCGAGCGTCCAAATAGGTGACGGTCCGGGTAGATTCATTGCCATAGATAGGGTCCGAGTCGTCGAGATTTCCAGCGACGACAGCGTCGATCACGGACTGAACACCTTTGGCACCGATCTTCACTCTGGACCTCAGGATGGGATCTAAGATATCTGGTATATTTTATGAATGAGCGGCACGACGACTGTGAATTTCGTGGCCAATGCACCTAGGGCCGTCCACGGGTTGAGGTCGCTCTTCAGGCATTTTACTTCAGCTTTAGCATGAATTAGGTCGCGCTGCGGAAAATCAGTGGAACATCGAGACTCTTCATGATACCCACAGACCTCGAAGACCGATGCGCGTCTCTCTTCACGCCAGTATTTGTCTTCGAGTTCCAGCCTGGCGGAGTCCGAGTCATCGTCGTTATCACTGCCTGCCGAAACGCGGTTGGCCATCAAGTCCGCCCAAAGGCGGCGTTCGTGCTCGCGATCGCGCAGAATCCGTTCTAGTAAGGCATGGACCACGCTACTGAGATTTTCTTTAGGCTCCTTAGCAGTCTTTAGCAGGTTTTCAATTCAACATCTTCAAGTTGCGACTCTTGCGAGAATCTTGCTTACCTTGATTGGGGCCGTCCTGGCCATCCGGTGCAGGCGGAGAAGACCGCCGGCAGAGGGGAGGACCGATACAAGGCCACCAGATAGACGTCAAAGACAACATTCGTTTTCGGCCCCTAATTGAACAAGCATGCCAATCTCCCCGGCCGGCCGGCCCGTGTGTCGATAGATCAACATTCAACAACCGCGTCTCCAGAGCTTCTACGGCTGTTTGCGGCGGGTACACAAGACGCGTTCCATCGAAATTGTAGATCCATTGCAATAGACCGCGCGAAGACTCTACGAGCGCCCGTGAAATCGTGCTGCTTGGTCGAAGAATCACCATCCTGTAGTTGCCACAAACGCGACCCGCAATGATTGGGCCTCACCCCGAAAAACATCTTCTCTGGCACCCTCGCCAGGAGAACAAATTCGTAGTCGGAGGGGGTTCCCAGATAACACTATACGAATGGGCTCCGGACCACCAGGAAATCCGACATGTCACTTCACAGCATGACCTACATTTCATGAAGGTGCGTGGCCGCACAGGCCTCAAGAGTATGCGCAAACCGGACAACGTATTCACAGACCTTCGCCTGGTCCCCAGATCCTGCGTTTGAGGATTTGATCGCCGTAGGACTGAGCAATGGCCGCGTCGATCTGCTGCGTCTCGGGGCCACGAAGCATACACGCCGCACCCATTCCGGCAGCAGCGTCCTGTCTAGCGGCCCCATCGTCTCGCTGAGCCCAAGAAATTCACGCGCTTGTAATGCGCTCGACTTTTGCAAAGTAGACCCCAACTACATTGCCGTCGGACTAGAAAAAGTACGCGGGGACTCTAGTCTCGTTATCTACGACATAAGCAGCACACGGACCGCGCTTTCGTTGTCCCTTGCAAGTCCAGGAACCGACGATGTTGCCCCGCTTCCCCGTCCTCAGCCCCACATCTTTCGTGCGGAAATTGGACCCCGCGCTGATCCACGTACCACTCAACACCATGCCCCAACAGAGATCGTGTCCTCGGTTGGCTATATAGCGAACTCGAACCACCTGCTACTGGCGGGAATGTCCTACCGGTGGTTTCGCCTGCTGGATATCCGCACTGCCAATCCCGCCGTCACCAATGTCGCCGCGAAAGTCCAGAGCATTAAAAGCGATCCATTCGACCCTTACCGAGTTGCGACATTCGGCGACGGATTCATCAGCGTCTGGGACGCGCGGAAACTGGTCCCGACGCCGCTTATTTCATTTACAGAGAAAGATGCGTCTGCGGACGGCATGTTGGTACGGGCATCGTCAGTGTATGCTGAAATTGAGTTTTCCAGTACGCGACGCGGGATGCTGGCTGCGCTGCACCGAGACGCGTCTTATGTGCGGTTCTGGGACATCCGCGGCTCACACGGGAGTCGTGTATCTGACGCGTGCTCAGCTTCATCAGATGGGGGGGATCCAGCCGAGACCTCTTCAATGTCGAGTCGCCTGACAAGAAAGTCCTGGACGTCGGGCTTGCCGTGGACGGCGGGGCCGGCGCAACCTGCTTTCAAGGATGGAGATCCCACATTCCCAGTACTGTGCGATACGCGCCGGAGTGAGTTTATTTTCACATCTTGAAGTACTATGCTAATGCGTTTTAAAGCCAAAATGTTTCCCAAGATCCTCTCTTCATTTGCTCTCGTCCCATCTCCGAATCGGAACTCTTCCAGTCTGCCTCTCGCATCTAACGTGATGGTTGTAAACAGGGAGGGAGATCTCGAGCTCTATCAATTGCATGACACTCCGAAGCAACCGATCTGGAGTAGTCGCGGAGATCTCGCCATTAGCGCTGGCCAGTCTTGCCGCGTATTTCCTGGGATCACAGACAACGGCGAGATGGAGCAGGAGTTCATACAACAGCAGCGGGAGCGAGAAACATCCTTGGAGCAATCCCGATATGCCCAACAGCAAGCTACTGAAAGATCCCGGTCTATTGTACAGAGTGAGGAGGCACCTCATTTAGCGGCGCGAGGGAGAGCGTCGCTGCCGTCGTTGGAAACCCAGCCTGCTTTGTTCGGGCGTGGTGACGATGATGGTTTTCCGGCTCTGAGCCCTATTCACAACCCTGGCGTTGTGCCCGACGCAACACCTCGCTCAAAACGGAATGACTCCCGTGCCTCTGCTGTGCGCGCCGTTGCTCCTACGGGGATTTCGGCATCACGACCACCTTCAAGCCCGCAGTCAACTTCGAGGAGGTGGAGTCCATCGTCAATGAGGCGCTACCCGTACGAGTCGCGGTCACAGTCAAGAACCGGCGAATCCAACCAAAATCGCAAGGATGGATCGCCTGAGCGGATCGGGCCCGTTTTGTCTGCTTCCAGGGGCAGGGTTGTGGCAACTCGAGGCGGACATAGCCGCAGTTTGAGTAAATCTCGCGGCATTGAACACATTGTGGAGGGTGACATTTCAATGGTCATGCGGCAGAGGTGTTTGAGGGGATACAGCATTGGCAGTGTTAGTCCCGATATCTTCTCCGCCTTCGTGACTAACGAAGGTCCCTTTAGCCATACCATAATACTTCTGTCACCGCAGATGATGACGGACCCGTGCCTGAGATGCTGTCGGACCTGTGGCTGTGGATAAACAGTGCGCCTCTTTTCTTATTTTGCGCTGCAGGCAAGTTCTCAAAAGTTGCAGGTGCCCAGGATTTTCTATGCGTACCTACACCACGAGTGCATGGGTACGACTTTTCCCATCAGGGAATTTCGGGCATATGGGAGGGGTTTCCCCCTGTTTCACAAGGGGAACCTGTTGACTTACGGACGACCGCTTCTGCGCCTCCTACCCGTCGTGGTCTCCTGGATGTGCAGGAAGATGCACGTGGTGGCAGCAAATCCCGGACGAGACGAAGTCTTTCCCCTATGGACGACTTGCATGGAAACTTCCTGGCGGCAATCACAGCATTGGCTTTGCGGAGCGGGGACAGATCTGCCACGTCGACTTGGAAATTCCCCGCCGTGAATTCGGCTAAGCCGCTGCAGAGGCAGGTTGCGCTGCAGCTCTGTGGGTGGAGTCTGAAGGAGGAGGAACTGTGGAATAATGTTAAGAAGTATTGCCGACTACTCTCCTCCCTCGTTCTTCAAGGCTGATCTACTCCAAAGGTGGGAAAAGGACGGAAGTCACTCCCGAGCAGCCTGTTGGCTGGTTTTTACACAGCAATATACGAAGGCGATCGACGTTCTCATGCGAAGCGAGGGTATGGTTGTATCGACGAATCCGACGTAGTTTCTAACTCGAATTGCTAGACGAGTCCCACCACATGATGTCTGGAACTCTCGCAGCGTTGGTCAGTGGCACTTCGATTATCAGCCCTGAACTGCGTGAGCACTGCGAGCGCCTCATCATTCGTCTCCAAGACCCCTACTTTCGTGCAATGCTGACACACCTGACCATGGGCGACTGGACTGAAGTGCTGGAGGAAGAGATAATTCCATTCACTGAACGCCTTGCTATCGCTTTCCAATTTCTGGACGACAACAACTTGACCCTGTATCTGCGTAGAAGCGTCGACAACTCTTGTCACCGCGGTGATATCGATGGCCTTGTGGTGACAGGGCTTACGAAACGCGGCATGGAAATTTGCAGAGCTACGTCGACCGATCGGGCGATATTCAAACGGCGGCAATCCTTTCATCGTACGCCTGTCCGTCGAAATTTACCGACACTCGAGCAGACCGCTGGGTTGAGGCGTATCGCGACCTTCTGGATGGCTTCAAGCTTCATCACCACCGAGTCAGCTTCGACATTGAACGTGGAGCCCTCATACAGGACGCCGTTCATAGCTTGAATGCTGACATAGCGCCGGCTGAATGGGCAGGTCAAATCCTGATCAGATGCAGCTATTGTAACAAGCCAGTTACCCCCACTCCGGGCTCCGCTGAAATACCGAAAAATCGGGTATGCCTCACTCCAAGCCTCATCTGTCAATATCCACTGACAGGCACGCTCACAGCCGACGACTTGCGCCAATTGCAGCAGATCTTTGCCGCGATGCTCTGTTTGTTTAATGACACTCAGTATCGTCCCGGATGTTGTTCGTGATGCGGAATTAGCATACTCGCCAACAAAGGGTAAGTCGAGATCCGCATTCAATAGCGTACATTCTTGTTGATGCGTCTTCGCAGACACCATCGACGATGCTATCGTGATGTGCCAGACCTGCAGACATGGTGGCCACGCCTCCCACATTCTCGAGTGGTTTTTCGGGGAAGACGGAGAGCGGTCACATGGGTTGTGCGCTGTAGCCACCTGCGACTGCCGATGTACAGACGAATTCTAATGCCTACAAGATCTTTCTTAAGCTTCTCGTGTCCGAGTCCTCCTTCCGCACTGAATGCTCATTATGGAAGGTGATACATCTTTTAGCGTATTTGTTGGCCGAATAATGAACTTCAATTCATTGATTCTTTCCTCCAGTCGCCGCCCGAATATCGTGTTCGCGATCCCACTGTTGTATGTAAACAAACGCGTAATTTGGGTGGCGTCTTTGCCTTTTTTTCATGCGTCCCCGCAGGCGCTGCTCTAAGCTCATTGCTATAGGGGTGGCATTGACCCTTCTTCTCTTCATACGCGTATGTTGGCCGCCCAATATTCGCCTTCCAGTCGCTTCCCCAGTGCCAACGGGAGCCACAAGAAGCTGCCCCCCGAAGGCATACGCCAAAGGAAAATGGATATACAGCCCTCGCACGAATAATACCTCAATAACACACCAAGACGACATGTTACGCTTCGCAGGGTTTGAAGGCTGCGCGAGCTCTCGAGAGTACTACTGGCACCTGGGTGCGGATGACGAAAGGCGGTGGGAGAGACTCGCGGAGGCCAACTTGTGGCGATGGCAGCCTGATGAAGACGAGTGCCAGTTGGGCGAAATGCGCCCCAAGGAGCTCCTCCGGGAGCTGGTCGAACAAGGAGGGTGGCTGCTTATTGGTGGTATGCGTTCCGAGGTCACTTCGACTGGCGCGTAAACTAACCGGCCGCCATTCGAGGAGATTCCATCACGGAGGGACACTTTTTCTCGCTGTCGTGCATGTTGTACCCGCACGTCCGAGCGACACCCGACTACACAAACAAGCCGCACTTTGATCGTGCCTGGCCGCAGAACTTGTATCTGAATGCGGAGTCGCCGCTGGTGTCCAGTTTTACTTTTCCACAGGGGTTTTCCGTTGCGGATACGCCGCTTGTGACATTTCGTCGAGTGGACCTCTTATTTGAGAAGCAACAGCTAGTCGAGCTCCACAGATCGCTGCGTGCAGAACCAGCTAATTTCACTCTGCTCAGTAGCGAGCCTGTCTGGTCTTTGGACCCTGCGGAGTACATGAACATATTCACTGCGGGATATTACAAAACGATGGTGGTGAGCACCGGAGGCCACTGGACGACGACACTTTTTTCGGGATACAGAGATGAAGCCAAGGTACATGCCGGATATGGGATAGACGGTGTTGTCCAGTTTTTTGGCCAGGCGATGGATGAATGGGCCAATTATGTTCAGCGGGTGCTGACCAAGGACCAGAAGCACAAACCAGGTGGGAGACGCAAGCGAGACGTGCCTATCTTCCAGGGCACGAAGACTGCCACAAGGAGTCCAAGCCGTGGAACGAGATTAAGCCGTTTGTTTGGAACTGGTTGAACTGGGGGAGTATATGGGAATTCAATTTCAAGTTCGAGGTTCGCCCGCCACCGTTTACGTTCTTGAAAAGGTCGTTAACATTGCCGAGCAGAAGATGCTGTCGGGAGCGAAATTCCAGAACATCCATTATCTCCCAATTGACGTCCCTGGTCGGCTGCGGCCAGACACGCATGTAAGCAGCGATTGCCTGCATATTGTGGCCGGTCCGGGGGTGCTGGAGGGGTGGTCACATTATATCTCGCATTTTGTAACCCATGAGCTTGAACTGGAATAGAAGAATAAAATCCACAGAAAGTCCGGTAACAAGTAGTAAATATGAACAGGTTTGTCTGGTCTCACTTAAAAGTCGAGGCCAACACAAGGCGCCAACAGTGAAGAAGACGATCTTTGATGGCTATAATCGCGATCACTTCACGCTTAGATATAGACGCCCACTGCATTTTTAAGATGGTTTCCCAATGGTTTCCACCAAGATTCCACCAACTACCATTGCGCAGGGTTTTCACCCCTCTGCTACGAACCTCCATGAGCAGGGGGTCGGACCACGACAGCACCAATCGTGGCCACTCTCAGGGTATCACATATGTCTCAACCTCAACGGCATATCCCACTCTCTCAAGCCTGCAGCGTTGAAGACATTCACCTGGCTATCGCCCGTGATTTAAGCAAACATCAGGCGAGCTGTGCTGCCGACCGCTTGCTCGAGGTCTTTCTGGATCAAGTCTTAGCTCCTGACGAGAAGCGCGACGTGCCTTCAAGTTCGCTTTTGAGCGATGTTCGGGTTGCCGTCGTTCCGATGTGCAATCGACTCCGGCCGCTGGTCGAGGACTTGTACGCTTTTCTTGTCTTCTCCCGTTCACCTCGTCATGACTATGACTGAAACAGTTGCGCTCATGCAGATCGAGAAGTCGACCGATATCATCCATTCATTATACTTGTCAATGCCATACTCACGGAAACAGAAAATCTTTCGAACAAACCCGGGCTTGATAAATACCGATTTCTCAAGCCGACTCTCGGTCTCCTGGCCCATCAAAATGCCGCCAAACCTATTTTCGGTCACTATGACCGAAAGAGGACCGAAATAATCCCTGGCGTCCTCTTGACATCTCTCTCCGCCGCCCTGCGGGTTTCTTCCCCCGGTCTTTACACCACCTGGGCTGAGTTCTCAAAACTTCCCCAAGTCCTGGCGGCGCCCCATCACAATTTTATATGGGTCGATGCGCTAGCCAGCGTCGAGTTCAAACTCCAGGAGCATGAACTCCCCCAGCCTCCAGAGCAATATACGTCGGAGGGCTCCCCAGACATACCTGCGATTCCCGACTACACCCTCGAAACCCTTCCTACCCACCCCGTATCTGTACCTCCGCTGAGGACCAAGCAACAAGAATCTACACTCCCAAAGAGTCCCATCACCACCCCAGGTAGCTCGACGCATCAGCCTGAGACCTCAAATGCTTATGTCGTGCAGTGATGACCAGCCGCAGTGGGGCAAAGGCAACAACCGAAGGCCCCCTGCCGCCAAATTATCCGGTCATGGAGTTCTCTCCCAGCAGCGTTACGCCAAGACGACCTCGCAAGCGGGTTCCTCCCATCGTACAAACTGCTATGTATGCTGCCGAACGGCTGGGCGCCGGATATGCGTCTCCGCATGTTATAAACATGCTCATCGCCGGTATGTTCGCTGTCATATGTTCGACACGGTTGTGCTGAAAGTATTCTCAGATGGGGTGTTCTGGATTTGGATATACGATCGTGAGGGCTGCATTCAAACCAGCGGCATCGACTTTACCCAGGACCTCCCGCGCCTCGCTGTTTTGCTCTTTGCCCTGCAGCGGTTCCAGCTGAAGCACTGGGGATTCCACCCAGACCTGGACGTCCTCGCGCAAAAAATTCACCGGGGCCTTGCGGCGACTGACACAGAGCCAGCCCTTTCTATGAATGAATTAGAGAAATTGCAGCAGTTCGTAACAGAATCAAGCCCCAAAGCGAGCAGCACGTCTCCATCTACGCTGAAACTAGCTGCTACTCTCGCTCTCAGGGATGGGAAGTCGGTCAAAGTGGATTTCCGAAACCTCAGCCCCGTGCATCGCCGGCATGGTCTTTGCGGACGCGCTACTCAAGTCCTCGCTATCTCCGAGATCCGTACGAACGATCCGCCCGTCGGCCCCGAAAAGTTTGTACTGAAGGCGTACTGGCCAGACCTGGCACGGCTCTCAGAACAAGAAATCATTGGGAGTGCGCTTGATACGTGTCCAGATGTAGCGGATCATCTACCTTATATTTTCGGCTCGCGAGATGATACCGACTTCTCGACCGACCGTATACGCACTGCCCTTGGGGTTCAGTCAATGTCTCGGGGACATCGGGTCCTCCGGCTTATTGTTTTTGAAGAACTTTATCGTGTCCAAGACCAACATTCAAGTGAGCTTGCCATGACCACCGTCTTGGAGGCTGTGCAATGTATGCCCTCCTTTACCCTCCACTCTATGAATTCGTCTCATTTCTGTTATAGGTCACTATACCCTTTGGGTGAAGGGCATTCACCATACCGATATTAGTCTGGATAATATTATGGTCCGTCAACGCCGTGCACTAGGGAACGACACACCCCGTCTTTCTGGGGTAGTCAATGATTGGGATTTGGCATCGACCTCCAACTCCCGTCATGCTAATCTCGAGCGCACCGGGACCATCCCCTTCATGCATCCCCAGCTCTTGACGGATGCATACTGGCAAGGCAACGTGCCGCGCCTCTACATCCATGATAATGCATCCTTTATATGGGTTATGGCCTTCCTGTTTTTGAGGTATAACAAAGGCAAAATTATCGAGTCCCCAACCCTGCCATTGGACGAACTAATTACCAACAATTACGAAGCCGCTCGCAGAATCAAGAGTGACATCCACCAGATGCTCCCAAGCTTCAAGCCCGGGCCCGACGCCAAAAAAGAATGGGATCTTGTAATTCGCCTGTTACTTTGGACGGGGACGACGAACTATCAACGCGCTAACGCCAGGGTCTTCGCCTCCGATGATCCTATCGAGCTTGCGAAATTGCTCAACGCCGACGATGCAGCGGATATTTACAAACAATTTTGGGGTATTCTTGCGGACCGGGCAGCGGCGCTCAGGTTAGATTACATTACTAGCATGGTTCCGGAGCGCATATTGGGGGAGCCGAATTGAAGAATGAGGATATAGTATCCTACACAAATCTACTTTTGTGTCACAAGTCATCGTCCAGCGCATCTGGGAGTGGTTCAATTATTTTCTTGCGCTCGCAAAAGTTTCAAACGCGGTATTTTCGAAGAAGTTTTATTTGCCGCTGTTGAATTCACCCGCTATAGTAGCCTTCTCAGGCTTTCCCGTTGAACATGACGCGACGCCGCGACGAACAAATCCTGGACGACGGTGACGATGTTTCAGTTGCTGTCGAAGCGGCAAGCCATGTCTCCAGATTTTTGCCGCAATCCTCCGCGTCGGGAGGCACGCCTACGAGTTTGTCCCAGGTCTCATCTCTATGACTCTGTGCACCTACGGTGGTTCTTTACAATTCCAGTTGAGCATCACGCCAATCGCGCATCACCTGAGTAGTTTTTCCCCCCGTTCGCTCCTGCCATTTATTGACTCCTCTCCTCCCGCAGATATGTGCTGATGAATTTTGATAACCTGGCGCGAATGTGCGTTTGGGCCGAGCTGGGTTAGGCATGTACAACTGCCACTCTTATACATGCATGCCAAGTTCCTCCCCACTCCTGTTACCAATGTGGAAGACTTATATAGCTGGCGGCTTCCAGAACACCGATTTTTTTGTTTCAACAGTCCAGCTGATGTTTTCTTTTGCCTTTATGATAAAATTGCTAGGAATTTCGAATCACTTCCTTCCATTCATACTACGTCTGATGCAAGCAGGAGTTGAGTAGCACCCAAAAGAAACCATATTCGACCCGAGACTCGACCACCACTTCTAATCGACCACCTGCTCCTCTTCGTCGCCAGAATCGGGAGGAGTGGCCATTGGAAACCAGAGAACACGGGGGAACTTCCTTTCAGCCCACTCGTAAATGCCATTGTCCACATCCCGCACGCAAGAGGCGAATTTGAAAAAGAAGCTCTGTGCCTGAGTCATGGTAAAGAATTCTCTGTCGGCAGTTGATTTCATGGGCCCGGAAAGGAAGAGGTCGATGATGACCACCGTCCATGCACCGGGGGGACCGGTAAGAATGAAATTTTGGGGCCGTATGTCGCCGAGTATCCAGCCACCGCGAACGAACTCTTGCACGGCGTCGACACCCAGACTGCACTGGTTTGTTCCAAGTTAGATTCCAGGAAGTAAGGATTTAAAAAAGTGCGCACGAAGTCTCGGATGTTTGATATGGACGCGGAATCGGCAAAGCTGTTGACAGTTGGGCCAGGGATGAATTCCAAAATGAGAACCCAGGCCTCCTCCCCACACGGGGTAACTATCTGGAGACAGATGAATGCGGGAAACAGGAATCGAGAAGTTCACTTACCTTCGAAAGGCCAAAAAAATACGGGATCAAAAGGCCCTGGTAGTGTGGAAGATGCCGATAGACCCAAGCTTCATTATGCGCAAGGTTCCACGGGTCGTAGTATGGATCCAAATAATCCTCAGGGATACCGCGACAGACAGACGGCTGAATTATCTTCAAAACTAAACACGTCCCAGGGCCGTCGACGCACACGGCCGTCCAGACTTGCGAAAACCCGTCGATTCCCTGCTGAAGTTCATCGCGGAGCTGAACCACTGCGGGGCCCGGACTGGGGACTCGGGGCAATGTGCGCGCGTTTGGAGCCGGATTCTGAAGAGGAATTTCCAAGGCCAGCGTGAACTGAAGTCCAGTCTGGAGTGGCGCTTGGAGAACGAGCTCCCGTGCAGCCATTTGCTCGCTGCATACGACCTCAACATCTGATTCGCAATGTCGATTGAAATTGAGTTCGCGGAATTCGTAGGGGAGGACGTCGAGGGACATGGTGCGTTGGAAGAAGCGTGTCACGCAAATAGCATCACAACGTCGCTCGGTCACGGCGAGTATATAGAGGTCGGAGCGATAGTAGAGCAAGGGACTTCCGAGACAAGCTAAGTGTAGAGGGAATGTTCATAGGGGCAAAACGCGTGACATGTCAATCATATCAAGGCTGTGACGCGACATGCAGTGACGATTTGGCTCTCTCGCCCAAATCGTAGGCACATCGTTCTGTAAACATATTCTGAAGAGACAGAAACCTTCTTTTATTGGGTAAGAATATGCTTGATTTTTTCTGGAGCTTCTGAATGAGCGAATACGGAGAATTTCGGTAGTATTCTGTATTACCCTTGCATCAACGCACCCGGCAACGAGCTAACTATACTTTCCCTCACCGAATCTCTTAGTTCTTTTTCAGGTACATGCATCAGACGTGTATTAATAAATGCCGGAGGATACCGGGGGCGAAGGTTTACAGAAGAAAACAAGAAAAAGTCGTTCCAGCCAAGTTCCAGCTACATAGGGCAGTACTTGCCATCATATGCGTATGTCGTCTCCATTTTCTCGCTCCGAGGCCGCGCTTGAAAGCCGCCTCGCTACCAAGTCGTGCTCTTCTGCCGCCTATATTCTGAGGTCGCACTCGAATGTCGCTACCGCTTGTGTTCTGAGGTCGCGCTCGAACGCCGCCTCCCCTTCCGGGTCGTGTGTTCGTGCCCGTCAGCCGCCTCTTGCTACCAGCCCGTACCCGTTCGCCGCCTGCATTCTTCTGAGGGCCGTGTTCAAACGCCGCCTCTCGCCACTGGCTCGTGCCCGTGCGCACCTTGTATTCGTTCTGGAGCCGCCGTGAATGCCACCTTCGAGGACGTGCTCGAACACCGCCTCTCGCTACTCGCATTCATTCCGTTCGAGGTCGTACTCAAATGCCGCCTCTCGCTATCGATATCTGGTCGGACATATCTGCCGCCTGCATTCCTCGCGTTCAAATACCTCCCCCGTTTCCTGGGTCGTGCCCACGCTGCCTGTACCTGCTATGAGGTTGTGCTCGAACGCTACCTCCAATCTGCTTGCCCTCGGCCCCCTCACCCTACGGTCTTGCTTTGTGAACACTGCTTTATAAATTTCGGTCTATATGCACTCTTTCTCGGGCAGCTCCACATGTTCCCGTTCCTGCTACAAGACCTCCGTGTTCTCGTTCTCGCTTCTATTGCTGTCATGACCGCAATGGCACATGTTCGCTAATACGATGTCTGTGCTGGTCTGCTACAGCGTCCGCATGCGCTCGTCGCTGCCACTCCGTACCATGCCACGTACACCCTACTCTTACCTCCACCCATCCAAGCTCTGGGATCTGAACCCCACTGGACTCAAGGCCGACGTCGACGTCGCACCTGCAGACTTGAAGTCTTTCCATTGCTCTGTCATGCTAACATCGCCAAACACTCGACCTCTTGCTTACTACGTTGACAATGCTATTCGCTGGTCTCTTCAGTTTTGAGTTCCACATCTCCTAGTTATCACTTGCTGCACCTCGCGTACACTGCGGCGGGCGCCCCCAGGCACCCTCGTTGTATCTGTGGAACCCGCTTCTCTGCAACGCTCCCGCCAGCGCTCCGAGCCGTCGTACACATACAGCCCGGCTGTCTCATTGTGGGCGTCATTGCGTCATTCTCGCGCCTTTGCGCGTGGTGGTGGCATCGTGGTTGGGCTGGCGTGGGGCCGAGACCATCGTGTGGATGTCGGGAGGGAGAAGCGGGCCTAAACGCCAAAACAGCGGTCTGATCACTGCACTGGTTTCGCAACTTCCTGTCTTTCTCACTGTGTACTCAGCTTAGCTTATCTAATATCTATGCGACGGAGTGCTCTACAGGGTGCTATCATTGCTCTATCAATAATAAGCTGAGGTTCTAACCGGCCACCTATTTTTGGATACAGACTGGTCACGAGTCTAGGCCAACAGTGAAGAAGACGATCTCTTTGATGGCTATAATCGCGATCACTTCACGCTTAGATATATAGACGCCCACTGCATTTTGAAGATGGTTTCCACCAAGTTTCCTCCAACCACCGTTTTTCACCCCTCTGCTACGAACCCCCATGAGCGGGGAGTCGGACCACGACAGCACCAATCGTGGCCACTCTCAGGGTATCACATATGTCTCAACCTCAATGCACACTCTCTCAAGCCTGCAGCGTTGAAGACATTCACCTGGCTATCGCCCGTGATTTAAGCAAACATCAGGCGAGCTGTGCTGCAGACCGCTTGCTCGAAGTCTTTCTGGATCAAGTCTTAGCTCCTGACGAGAAGCGCGACGTGCCTTCTAGTTCGCTTTTGAGCGATGTTCAGGTTGCCGTC
Organism: Mycena rebaudengoi; assembly: GCA_029282285.1. Taxonomy (NCBI): domain Eukaryota; kingdom Fungi; phylum Basidiomycota; class Agaricomycetes; order Agaricales; family Mycenaceae; genus Mycena; species Mycena rebaudengoi. The sequence goes on from JARJCX010000353.1 coordinate 67,283, forward strand.
GTTCCGATGTGCAATCGACTTCGGCCGCTAGTCGAGGACTTGTACGCTTTTCTTGTCTTCTCCCGTTCACCTCGTCATGACTATGACTGAAACAGTTGCGCTCATGCAGATCGAGAAGTCGACCGATATCATCCATTCATTATACTTGTCAATGCCATACTCACGGAAACAGAAAATCTTTCGAATAAACCCGGGCTTGATAAATACCGATTTCTCAAGCCGATTCTCGGTCTCCTGGCCCATCAAAATGTCGCCAAACCTATTTTCGGTCACTATGACCGAAAGAGGACCGAAATAATCCCTGGCGTCCTCTTGACATCTCTCTCCGCCGCCCTGCGGGTTTCTTCCCCCGGTCTTTACACCACCTGGGCTGAGTTCTCAAAACTTCCCCAAGTCCTGGCGGCGCCCCATCACAATTTTATATGGGTCGATGCGCTAGCTAGCGTCGAGTTCAAACTCCAGGAGCATGAACTCCCCCAGCCTCCAGAGCAATATACGTCGGAGGGCTCCCCAGACATACCTGCGATTCCCGACTACACCCTCGAAACCCTTCCTACCCACCCCGTATCTGTACCTCCGCTGAGGACCAAGCGACAAGAATCTACACTCCCAAAGAGTCCCATCACCACCCCAGGTAGCTCGACGCATCAGCCTGAGACCTCAAATGCTTATGTCGTGCAGTGATGACCAGCCGCAGTGGGGCAAAGGCAGCAACCGAAGGCCCCCTGCAGCCAAATTATCCGGTCATGGAGTTCTCTCCCGGCAACGTTACGCCAAGACGACCTCGCAAGCGGGTTCCTCCCATCGTACAAACTGCTATGTATGCTGCCGAACGGCTGGGCGCCGGATTTGCGTCTCCGCATGTTATAAACATGCTCATCGCCGGTATGTTCGCTGTCATATGTTCGACACGGTTGTGCTGAGAGTATTCTCAGATGGGGTGTTCTGGATTTGGATATACGATCGTGAGGGCTGCATTCAAACCAGCGGCATCGACTTTACCCAGGACCTCCCGCGCCTCGCTGTTTTGCTCTTTGCCCTGCAGCGGTTCCAGCTGAAGCACTGGGGATTCCACCCAGACCTGGACGTCCTCGCGCAAAAAATTCACCGGGGCCTTGCGGCGACTGACACAGAGCCAGCCCTTTCTATGAATGATTTAGAGAATTTGCAGCAGTTCGTAACAGAATCAAGCCCCAAAGCGAGCAGCACGTCTCCATCTACGCTGAAACTAGCTGCTACTCTCGCTCTCAGCGATGGAAAGTCGGTCAAAGTAGATTTTCGGAGCCTCAGCCCCATACATCGCCGGCATGGTCTTTGCGGACGCGCTACTCAAGTCCTCGCCATCTCCGAGATCCACACCAACGATTCGCTCGTCGGCCCCGAAAAGTTTGTTTTAAAGGCGTACTGGCCAGACCTGGCGCGGCTCTCAGAACAAGAAATCATTGCTAGTGCGCTTGATACGTGTCCAGATGTGGCGGATCATCTACCTTATATTTTCGGCTCGCGAGATGATACGGACTTCTCGACCGACCGTATACGCACTGCCCTTGGGGTTCAGTCAATGTCTCGGGGACATCGGGTCCTCCGGCTTATTGTTTTTGAAGAATTGTATCGTGTCCAAGATCAGCGCTCAAGTGAGCTTGCCATGACCACCGTCTTGGAGGCTGTGCAATGTATGCCCTCCTTTACCCTCCACTCTATGAATTCGTCTCATTTCTGTTATAGGTCACTATACCCTTTGGGTGAAGGGCATCCACCATACGGATATTAGTCTGGATAATATCATGGTTCGTCAACGCCGTGCACTAGGGAACGACACACCCCGTCTTTCTGGGGTAGTCAATGATTGGGATTTGGCATCGACCTCCAACTCCCGTCATGCTAATCTCGAGCGCACCGGGACCATCCCCTTTATGCATCCCGAACTCTTGACAGATGCATACTGGCAAGGCAACGTGCCGCGCCTCTACATCCATGATAATGCATCCTTTATATGGGTTATGGCCTTCCTGTTTTTGAGGTATAACAAAGGCAAAATTATCGAATCACCAACCCTGCCATTGGACGAACTAATTACCAACAATTACGAAGCCGCTCGCAGAATCAAGAGTGACATCAAACAGATGCTCCCAAGCTTCAAGCCCGGGCCCGACGCAAAAAAGGAATGGGCTCTTGTTGTTCGCCTCTTACTCTGGACGGGGACGAGCAACGATCAACGCGCTGACGCCAGGGTTGTCGCCTCCGATGATCCTATCGAGCTTGCGAAATTGCTCAACGCCGACGATGCAGCGGATATTTACAAACAATTTTGGGGTATTCTTGCGGACCGGGCAGCGGCGCTCAGGTTAGATTACATTACTAGCATGGTTCCGGAGCGCATATTGGGGGAGCGCGGCGAGCCGAATTGAAGAATGAGGATATAGTATCCTACACAAATCTACTTTTTTGTCACAAGTCATCGTCCAGCGCATCTGGGAGTGGTTCAATTATTTTCTTGCGCTCGCAAAAGTTTCAAACGCGGTATTTTCGAAGAAGTTTTATTTGCCGCTGTTGAATTCACCTGCTATAGTAGCCTTCTTCCCGTTGAACATGACGCGACGCCGCGACGAACAAATCCTGGACGACGGTGACGATGTTTCAGTTGCTGTCGAAGCGGCAAGCCATGTCTCCAAATTTTTGCCGCAATCCTCCGCGTCGGGAGGCACGCCTACGAGTTTGTTCCAGGTCTCATCTCTATGACTCTGTGCACCTACGGTGGTTCTTTACAATTCCAGTTGAGCATCACGCCAATCGCGCATCACCTGAGTAGTTTTCCCCCCCGTTCGCTCCTGCCATTTATTGACTCCTCTCCTCCCGCAGATATGTGCTGATGGATTTTGATAACCTGGCGCGAATAGCTTCTGGTATGTCCTTTTTTTTCTTGGGCCGAGCTGGGTTAGGCATGTACAACTGCCACTCTTATACATGCATGCCAAGTTCCTCCCCACTCCTGTTACCAATGTGGAAGACTTATATAGCTGGCGGCTTCCAGAACACCGATTTTTTTGTTTCAACAGTCCAGCTGATGTTTTCTTTTGCCTTTATGATAAAATTGCTAGGAATTTCGAATCACTTCCTTCCATTCATACTACGTCTGATGCAAGCAGGAGTTGAGTAGCACCCAAAAGAAACCATATTCGACCCGAGACTCGACCACCACTTCTAATCGACCACCTGCTCCTCTTCGTCGCCAGAATCGGGAGGAGTGGCCATTGGAAACCAGAGAACACGGGGGAACTTCCTTTCAGCCCACTCGTAAATGCCATTGTCCACATCCCGCACGCAAGAGGCGAATTTGAAAAAGAAGCTCTGTGCCTGAGTCATGGTAAAGAATTCTCTGTCGGCAGTTGATTTCATGGGCCCGGAAAGGAAGAGGTCGATGATGACCACCGTCCATGCACCGGGGGGACCGGTAAGAATGAAATTTTGGGGCCGTATGTCGCCGAGTATCCAGCCACCGCGAACGAACTCTTGCACGGCGTCGACACCCAGACTGCACTGGTTTGTTCCAAGTTAGATTCCAGGAAGTAAGGATTTAAAAAAGTGCGCACGAAGTCTCGGATGTTTGATATGGACGCGGAATCGGCAAAGCTGTTGACAGTTGGGCCAGGGATGAATTCCAAAATGAGAACCCAGGCCTCCTCCCCACACGGGGTAACTATCTGGAGACAGATGAATGCGGGAAACAGGAATCGAGAAATTCACTTACCTTCGAAAGGCCAAAAAAGTACGGGATCAAAAGGCCCTGGTAATGTGGAAGATGTCGATATACCCAAGCTTCATTATGCGCAAGGTTCCACGGGTCGTAGTATGGGTCCAAATAATCCTCAGGGATACCGCGACAGACAGACGGCTGAATTATCTTCAAAACTAAACACGTCCCAGGGCCGTCGACGCACACGGCCGTCCAGACTTGCGAAAACCCGTCGATTCCCTGCTGAAGTTCATCGCGGAGCTGAACCACTGTGGGGCCCGGACTGGGGACTCGGGGCAATGTGCGCGCGTTTGGAGCCGGATTCTGAAGAGGAATTTCCAAGGCCAGCGTGAACTGAAGTCCAGTCTGGAGTGGCGCTTGGAGAGCGAGCTCCCGTGCAGCCATTTGCTCGCTGCATACGACCTCAACATCTGATTCGCAATGTCGATTGAAATTGAGTTCGCGGAATTCGTAGGGGAGGACGTCGAGGGACATGGTGCGTTGGAAGAAGAGTTTCACGCAAATGGATTCACAACGTCACTCGGTCAAGGTGAGTATATAGAGGTCGGAGCGATAGTAGGGACTCCCGAGACAAGCTAAGTGTAGAGGGAATGTTCATAGGGGCAAAACGCGTGACATGTCAATCATATCAAGGCTGTGACATGCTGTGACGATTTGGCTCTCTCGCCCAAATCGTGTTCTGAGGTCGCGCTCGAACGCCGCCTCCCCTTCCGGGTCGTGTGTTCGTGCCCGTCAGCCGCCTCTTGCTACCGGCCCGTACCCGTTTGCCGCCTGCATTCTTCTGAGGCCGTGTTCAAACGCCGCCTCTCGCCACTGGCTCGTGCCCGTGCGCACCTTGTATTCGTTCTGGAGCCGCCGTGAATGCCACCTTCGAGGACGTGCTCGAACACCGCCTCTCGCTACTCGCATTCATTCCGTTCGAGGTCGTGCTCAAATGCCGCCTCTCGCTATCGATATCTGGTCGGACATATCTGCCGCCTGCATTCCTCGCGTTCAAATACCTCCCCCGTTTCCTGGGTCGTGCCCACGCTGCCTGTACCTGCTATGAGGTTGTGCTCGAACGCTACCTCCAATCTGCTTGCCCTCGGCCCCCTCACCCTATGGTCTTGCTTTGTGAACACTGCTTTATAAATTTCGGTCTATATGCACCCTTTCTCGGGCAGCTCTACATGTTCCCGTTCCTGCTACAAGACCTCCGTGTTCTCGTTCTCGCTTCTAATGCTGTCATGACCGCAATGGCACATGTTCGCTAATACGATGTCTGTGCTGGTCTGCTACAGCGTCCGCATGCGCTCATCGCTGTCACTCCGTACCATGCCACGTACACCCTACTCTTACCTCCACCCATCCAAGCTCTGGGATCTGAACCCCACTGGACTCAAGGCCGACGTCGACGTCGCACCTGCAGACTTGAAGTCTTTCCATTGCTCTGTCATGCTAACATCGCCAAACACTCGACCTCTTGCTTACTACGTTGACAATGCTATTCGCTGGTCTCTTCAGTTTTGAGTTCCACATCTCCTAGTTATCACTTGCTGCACCTCGCGTACACTGCGGCGGGCGCCCCCAGGCACCCTCGCTGTATCTGTGGAACCCGCTTCTCTGCAACGCTCCCGCCAGCGCTCCGAGCCGTCGTACACATACAGCCCGGCTGTCTCATTGTGGGCGTCATTGCGTCATTCTCGCGCCTTTGCGCGTGGTGGTGGCATCGTGGTTGGGCTGGCGTGGAGCCGAGACCATCGTGTGGATGTCGGGAGGGAGAAGCGGGCCTGAACGCCAAAACAGCGGTCTGATCACTGCACTGGTTTCGCAACCTCCTGTCTTTCTCACTGTGTACTCAGTTTAGCTTATCTAATATCTATGCTACTCTATGCAGACGGAGTGCTCTACAGGGTGCTATCATTGCTCTATCAATAAGCAGAGGTTCTAACCGAAGTGCTTGCCACCTATTTTTGGATACAGACTGGTCACGAGTCTAGGCCAACAGTGAAGAAGACGATCTTTGATGGCTATAATCGCGATCACTTCACGCTTATATATCGACGCCGCGGCCCACTGCATTTTGAAGATGGTTTCCACCAAGTTTCCACCAACCACCATTGCGCAGGGTTTTCACCCCTCTGCTACGAACCCCCATGAGCGGGGAGTCGGACCACGACAGCACCAATCCTCAGGGTATCACATATGTCTCAACCTCAATGCACACTCTCTCAAGCCTGCAGCGTTGAAGACATTCACCTGGCTATCGCCCGTGATTTAAGCAAACATCAGGCGAGCTGTGCTGCAGACCGCTTGCTGGAAGTCTTTCTGGATCAAGTCTTAGCTCCTGACGAGAAGCGCGACGTGCCTTCTAGTTCGCTTTTGAGCGATGTTCAGGTTGCCGTCGTTCCGATGTGCAATCGACTTCGGCCGCTAGTCGAGGACTTGTACGCTTTTCTTGTCTTCTCCCGTTCACCTCGTCATGACTATGACTGAAACAGTTGCGCTCATGCAGATCGAGAAATCGACCGATATCATCCATTCATTATACTTGTCAATGCCATACTCACGGAAACAGAAAATCTTTCGAACAAACCCGGGCTTGATAAATACCGATTTCTCAAGCCGACTCTCGGTCTCCTGGCCCATCAAAATGCCGCCAAACCTATTTTCGGTCACTATGACCGAAAGAGGACCGAAATAATCCCTGGCGTCCTCTTGACATCTCTCTCCGCCGCCCTGCGGGTTTCTTCCCCCGGTCTTTACACCACCTGGGCTGAGTTCTCAAAACTTCCCCAAGTCCTGGCGGCGCCCCATCACAATTTTATATGGGTCGATGCGCTAGCGAGCGTCGAGTTCAAACTCCAGGAGCATGAACTCCCCCAGCCTCCAGAGAAATACACGTCGGAGGGCTCCCCAGACATACCTGCGATTCCCGACTACACCCTCGAAACCCTTCCTACCCACCCCGTATCTGTACCTCTGCTGAGGACCAAGCGACAAGTATCTACACTCCCAAAGAGTCCCAACACCACCCCAGGTAGCTCGATGCATCAGCCTGAGACCTCAAATGCTTATGTCGTGCAGTGATGACCAGCCGCAGTGGGGTAAAGGCAACAACCGAAGGCCCCCTGCCGCCGGTCATGGAGTTCTCTCCCAGCAGCGTTACGCCAAGACGACCCCGTAAGCGGGGTCCTCCCATCGTACAAACTGCTATGTATGCTGCTGAACGGCTTGGCGCCGGATTTGCGTCTCCGCATGTTATAAACATGCTCATCGCCGGTATGTTCGCTGTCATATGTTCGACACGGTTGTGCTGAGAGTATTCTCAGATGGGGTGTTCTGGATTTGGATATACGATCGTGAGGGCTGCATTCAAACCAGCGGCATCGACTTTACCCAGGACCTCCCGCGCCTCGCTGTTTTGCTCTTTGCCCTGCAGCGGTTCCAGCTGAAGCACTGGGGATTCCACCCAGACCTGGACGTCCTCGCGCAAAAAATTCACCGGGGCCTTGTGGCGACTGACACAGAGCCAGCCCTTTCTATGAATGATATAGAGAAATTGCAGCAGTTCGTAACAGAATCAAGCCCCAAAGCGAGCAGCACGTCTCCATCTACGCTGAAACTAGCTGCTACTCTCGTTCTCAGCGATGGGAAGTCCGTCAAGGTAGATTTCCGGAACCTCAGCCCCATGCATCGCCGGCATGGTCTTTGCGGACGCGCTACTCAAGTCCTCGCCATCTCCGAGATCCACACCAACGATCCGCCCGTCGGCCCCGAAAATTTTGTTTTAAAGGCGTACTGGCCAGACCTGGCACGGCTCTCAGAACAAGAAATCATTGGTAGTGCGCTTGATACGTGTCCAGATGTAGCGGATCACCTACCTTATATTTTCGGCTCGCGAGATGATACTGACTTTTCTACCGACCGTATACGCACTGCCCTTGGGGTTCAGTCAATGTCTCGGGGACATCGGGTCCTCCGGCTTATTGTTTTTGAAGAATTATACCGTGTCCAAGACCAACAGTCAAGTAAGCTTGCCATGACCACCGTCTTGGAGGCTGTGCAATGTATGCCCTTTACCCTCCACTCTATGAATTCGTCTCATTTCTGTTATAGGTTACTATACCCTTTGGGTGAAGGGCATCCACCATACCGATATTAGTCTGGATAATATCATGGTTCGTCAACGCCGTGCACTAGGGAATAACACACCCTGCCTTTCTGGGGTAGTCAATGATTGGGATTTGGCATCAACCTCCGACTCGCGTCATGCCAATCTCGAGCGCACCGGGACCATCCCCTTCATGCATCCCGAGCTCTTGACGGATGCATACTGGCAAGGCAACGTGCCGCGCCTCTACGTCCATGATAATGCATCCTTTATATGGATTATGGCTTTCCTGTTTTTGAGGTATAACAAAGGCAAAATCATAGAGTCTCCAACCCTGCCACTGGACGAGCTGATTACCAACGACTACGAAGCCGCTCGCAGAATCAAGAGTGACATCAAGCAGATGCTCCCAAGTTTCAAGCCCGGGCCCGACGCCAAAAAGGAATGGGATCTTGTTGTTCGCCTCTTACTCTGGACGGGGACGAGCAACGATCAACGCGCTGACGCCAGGGTTTTCGCCTCCGATGATCCTATCGAGCTTGCAAGATTGCGCAACGCCGACGATGCAGCCGATATTTACACACGATTTTGGGGTATTCTTGCGGACCGAGCAGCGGCGCTCAGGTTAGATTACATTGTTGGAAGGGTTCCCGGAGCGCACATTGGGGAGCGCAGTGAGCCGAATTGAAGAATGAGGACATAGTATCCTACACAAATCTGCTTTTTTGTCACAAGTCATCGTCCAGTGCATCTGGGAGTGGTCCAGTTATTTTCTTGGGCTCGACAAAAGTTTCAAACGCGGTTTTTTCGGAGATGTTTTGTTTGCCCCTGTTGATTTCACCCGCTATAGCCCTCTCAGGCTTTCCCGCGACCAACAAATCCTGGACAACGGTGACGATGTTTCAGTAACTTCAGTTGCTGTCGGGAGCAAAATTCCAGAACATCCATTATCTCCCAATTGACGTCCCCGGTCGACTACGACCAGATACGCATGTAAGCAGCAATTGCCTGGATATTTGGCCGGTCCGGGAGTGCTGGGCTCTGGTCGCATTATATCTCGCATTGTGTAACCCATGAACTTGAACTGGACTAAGAGCTAGAGGAGAATAAAATCCACAGAAATCGACGGAAACCAAGTTCGGGAATCGGAAGTAAAGAATCAGATGATCGATCGATTCACGCTTAGATATAAACGCCCACTGCATTTTGAAGATGGTTTTCACCAACCTCGGCGCCAACGAGAAAGACGCGTTTTTCTCGCTTCTCGATGAGTGCGCACCCTGCCACAAGCTTACTTCACTATGCTGAGGGTGCTCAATCAACAGGTACTTTGCCTCCCGGCCGGAGATCTTCGGCAACTCGGAAGTCGAACCCGGCGCGGGGACAGCCAGTTCAGCGGCTGCATCTGCAGCGCGTCGGGCGTTTGCAGCGAACCCAGAGGCTACTTCCAATCTAATCTCCAGCGGCTTGCGACATGCTGGGCAGAGTTCAGCAAAACCTAGTCCTTACGCCGCGGCAGTGAGTTTGTCTAAGCGTACCACTTTCGCGGATGCTAATGTGCGCTCGTCGCAGGCTGCGAACCCCGAAATCAGTAACGCGATAGGTCGACTAGGTGCCGCCTCTCTGTCTCATTCTTCCCCTTCTGCACCTCCTCGTCGATCGCCGGGCCAATCTACTCCTCCAACTACTTCTTCCCCCGCCGATCTACAGACTGTCAGGGTAGGTTTTCGTTAACACTCCACACAGATTTCATTGTCTCACTCGCTTCAGAAAATCGGAAATGTAGACACCACCTCCACTAAGAACATGTTTGTTTCGTTAAGAAACTCGAGCAAGGCAACGCCGTCCTCTGCTCCAATAGCTCCTCCTGCGTTCGCTCCCCGGAAAAATGCATACGGGCCACCCCCTACCAGGTCGGCTGCAGCAGCTACACCTCCCCCCGAGGAGGAAGAGGAGGAGGAAGAGACGCACGGAGAATGGGCGGAAGCCTTGTATGATTATGACTCGACGGTCTGCTTAATTTTCGTCTTTCTTGAGACGGTGTTCCTCAGTTTGCTACCTCCAGGACCCAGGGGATCTCCAGATTAGGGCGAATCAGAACGTTCTGGTCACTGAACGGACGTCCGACGATTGGTGTGTTTCTCCACGTTTTATGTAGTCAAGTTTTCATTTCATTTTTCCTTAGGTGGACCGGAGAATTCAAGGGCAAGACTGGTTTGTTCCCCGCCTCGTATGTCAAGATTCTGTAGCAACCTCAATCAAATGTACATCCTCATTCTTCTATATGGCCTGGCCCGATTTCGAACGTCGATTTCACGTTCTAGCGATAAGAAGTATCTTCAACTTGAAAGTGCTAATGATGTCGCCGGCTCCCAGCTACCTCGTTGATTCAGGCTGCGAAAAAAATAGACAAGACATGTCAAATCCATCTGAGAGAAAGCAAATTATCCTAGTCGCCATGAAGAGGCGGGCATAGGTAGTTTTACTACAAAAGCTGAAGAAACTTTTACAGTAGGAGAATATGCACTAGAGCTCGCGGTTGCTTCCTGCTCGTTCTGCACCTTGTTGGAAGAGGCCGCAGCAGCTGCTGCACTTAGTGCGGCCCCCACATGAAGGAGCAAGGCCCCTGTGAATACGAGACTCTGGTGATGGGCCGCCAAGAATTCAAGGAGGCCTTCCTCAGCCAGACGCGGGAAAGCTGCAGCAAGCCCCGCTTGAAGAGATGGTTTCGTGGGCTCGTCGGCTTCGTCGTTGTAGAGGAAGCTGATGCCTCCAGCGGCGAAAGGACAACAGTGGCAAACTTCGAACCCCTAATATTAATAAGAGTGGAAACTTGTATTCCGGTTAGTTTCGCCCTTTCTAGTCACTCTGTAAACTTGACTTTTTAGTGAGATGTGCCCCACGAATAAAAGTGACGGACTAAATGCCTCGCGGCCAGGTTTTCCGTTGCCGAATTTATTGCGCCAAGCTCAGACTTATATGTCGAGATGCAAAGTGAAAGAAGGCTTGCGAGATACAGTCCACCACAAAAGGAGGTGCGGATGGCTTTGTGCTATCGATACAAGGCCAGTAATACAGATATAGGTCTACGGCGGTGCCGCCTCCACAGTAATCTTTGCATCGCCAGCTGGTGTCGATGTGTAGAACGGTATCGTCCGAAGGTTGTCCGGAGTTGGTCCTTGGGCGTCGAGCTGTTTTCTTGCGCGGTCCGTCTACAAGTTATAAACAAGAGCCTCATGAATTCATCGAATTCCACGTACAATGCCCGACTGAGCCATTCCTCGCTCGAGTCCCTCTAGCAGTGTGCAAGCCTTGCATAGGTCGTTGCTGGACATGTATCCACATCGCTGGCAGGTTTCTAAGAGAATGACTGATCAGTCATTGCACGGGAATATCGCCGAGGACTCACGTTGCACTCTCTGTGTTGCCTTCACGTCCTCTCGTATCTCAAAGGCTTCACCAGAATGTATTATGTCAATAATAGCGCTAGGCCGGGCGGCTTCAAGATCTTTGAGAAACACGCGCGCATGTCCACGGTATGCATCCGGCGAGTAGATGCACTCTGTTGAGAAATAGTCCAGTTTTTTAAAGTACGCATACCTGAGGGGTGAGTGAGTTCAGGCAACGGACAAAAAAGAAAGAGGGAGCCTACATTACAATCTCCTTCTCATAGGCATATTTGAACGGCTTCGACCGCTTGATGGTGTCTTCTCCCTCCGTGCAAATGGAGGTACATCTCCCCAATCGTGCAATATCTCCCCGCATGACTTCAACTCGTCAGCGCAGGAGTAAGAGGAAGGGGGAGAAAACACACTGTTCATGAGGACTGTCTCCGCTATATCGTCCGCATTGTGTCCCGTTACAATGTGATCCACACCGAGCATGGCGGCGCCCCGATCCAGCGCTTGGCGCCGGAAGACCCCACAAAACGTGCAGTTGTTCTTCCTGCCCACCTGGGAGACGATCGCGTCCATGGTCCATCCGTATAATTCGTCGTACGACAGGATTTTCAGAGGCATCGAATACTGCTGTTGATTTCGCTTTACTGTCTACGAGCTGACATGAGTCATTAACACAAAAAATGTACGACGGAAGACTGACCTCTAACGAATCATCCCGGTAGCCTGTAATCCCTTCGTCTATGGAGAGAAGAAACAAATCTAAGCCGTAGTCGTAGCGTTCATTCAGAGTTTTCATGACATATGCCAGAACAGTCGAGTCTGCTAAACTTTAGCGACAGACCATCCTAAGGATCTCAGGAAAGACCTTTTCCCCCAGATGCACCGATAGCCACGCGATCTCCCGGTTTGAATAGCTTGGACTGAGTTATGGTGTTGTGCACCTCCGTTTCGAACACGTAGAAAAAGCAGTCGCGACAGATTTGCTGGCCCGTCTTTGGTCTTTTCAGCATCGCCTTATTAATTCCGCAGAGCCCGCATGTCCGCGGTGGCATTGTGGCCGCTCAAGTGAGGAGAGCAGAATGATGAGGTCGCGGTCAAGAACAAGTCAAGTTGACGCAAGACACAAAACATAATAATATTCGGGGATCGCGGGGAATATTCGAATTCGACAGCCAGGCTGAGCCAGAGTTTTATTGCAAATGGGGTCCGGCACTGATGTGCGACACCGCGAAGACCTTGAATATCAAGTGAGCGGGACCGTGGGACAGCGACAGCCTGCTTGATCTCAAGCGGTGTCCTTCCTGTTTCAGCCTGTTTCCTGAGCTCCTCTTTCTCGTTAGGCTCTCCGAGTCCTTGGAAACCAAGGTCGCCAAGGGATGAATAACAGCTGTCCGAGTCGAATGTCCGCAAGTTCAAGAATCCCCGACTTTACAATCACTGGCGGCGGTCTTCTCGGTCTTGCTACATGCTGCCTTTGCTCTTCCCTGCTGCTCTCCTCCGACAGTTATCAGCCACCCATACGAATGGGGGTTACAGTGTCGCAACTGCGGGGTCAATAGCGGTGCATTCCTGTGATGGTTCTGATCGTTTCCGCAACTAGTCGGGCGAGCGGAAAACTTACTTATTAGCGAGGCTGCGAGGCTGCGGCTCGCTGTCTTATTTATCACCCCATTCTCTCCCGTTACTTTCACATCCATGGCAGTTATTCGAGCCAGGGACTCCTCCTCCGACACAAACCTTGCCCTCATACTAGCCATTGTCGCTGGCTCCGTTATCTTATTAGTTGTTCTTCTCGCCCTCTTCATCCCCATCTTCAAACGGCGGCGACATGCGCGTAACGCCCCTCCGCCCAGTACTCTTGAGCAGTTTATGGGCAAGGCTGAAAGAGAAAGAGTTCTCAAAAAGTCGTATAAAGGCCATCAGCGCGACCCCTCCGCGGGCCCCCTCCTCGACGGACCCTCGAATTGGCCGCAAGCTGGACGTCACCTGCGCGTCTATCCCTCAGATCTCCATCCGTTGCCGGACAACGTAGCGGGTAGCGAGGACGACGATGACGATGACGCATACGAGCTGGAGCCTCGCATACAAACTTATCCGGAACCCTACATGCGAGACCCCATGCCATCCCCGCCCCTGCGCCATTTCATTCCGCAGTCCGCCCCTGTGCGAGCTTCAGACCAATCTCCAGCCGCCGCAGTGGCCGCTTCTTCCGACTCATACGAGCTGGAGCCTAGCATACCAACTACTCCAGAACCCTACATGCTAGACCCCGTGCCCTCCCCACCCCTGCGCCTTTTCATTCCGCAGTCCGCCCCTGCGCAAACTTCAGACTTGATCCACCAATCTCCAGCCGCCGCGGTGTCCGCCTCTTCCGACTCCTCCGACTCGATGTACTCGGTGCGCTCCGCACCAACGCGCATGCACACCGTAGACCTCACCTCCCCCCCTCCCCCCGTGCCCGCACTACCCACGTACCTCCAACGTCCCTACATCTCTCTCCCTCCGGAGGAACCGCCTCTGAGCCGAGGGGACACCGTGTTCGTCGGAAACCTTCTCAAAACGCGCGCCAAACGGCTCGAGCGTTCTAACACGCAGACGTCGCGCATCGAGCGTGCCGACTCCATCACGGAGGCCCCGTCACCGACTGATAGCTCCCCGACTGAACAAAAATTGCCGCGGCGGACCAGAAGAACTCGCCCGCAACCACAGCCCACTGCCACACTATCTGTGGACGACGTCGTCCCCAACCAACTTGAATCGTTCGCCGAGACGTTGGATTACTACGAATCCCAGCTCATCGAGTCTCATCCATCCGACGGGACGGCCTCAGATTCTTCATATGACACTGAGACACCTGAACTCCCAGTCTCCAAACCTACGAAGAGCGCCGTCTGAAGTTAATTATTTTGTAATTTATGGACTATAACACGCACTGTATCATACCACTTCAACTACATGTATAATAAGGCGGTCAGAGTAAGGATTTTGGAGGTGATTCTAGGGTGATAAAAGCGGGAATGAATCGCCGTCAAGAGAATCGCTTTTAATCGTGTAGAAGCTCCTCTGGAGGCGTTTTCTGCGATGATTCTAAGGCGATTGCGATTCTCTGGAATTAAATTTGTCCAGAATCCACCGAGAATCCCCATCAGAATCCACCGCCTCAGAATCGCCCCAGAATTGCTACTCTGACTGCCCCTAATAACCGCCTCTAGGTGGAAATGAAATGAACTTGAAATGAACTTCAAGATGACTGCAGCCGCTCCGGCCCGGGATTTGCTCAATGCATCTTGTCAAGTCCTTCCACTGCGACGCGTCGATTGTGATCCATTCCATGAGTCGTGTCGAAGGGGAATCCAACCCAAGCCCGGCCCCTTCCTCTGAAGGCCCACAGGCAATCTCTTCACATGCTCTTCCAGTTTCTTCGGCGCGCATGCATCGGCGCCTCGACGGGCTGGAGCAGCGCATCGAGAGCCTTTTGGAACGTCGTCGTGAGAGGGAGTGCGTTGTCTACGGTCAGAATCACGGTCACGTGCAGACATACGTGACTGCTACTACCAACTCGCACTTATGTCGGATCCAGCGTATGGTTTCATAGCCCTCTTACTTCGCTAAATACTCATCTCGTGATAGTCCTGCACGACCGCCTCTAACCCTACCTTTCAACTCGCCACCCCCACTGTCCCGTGGCGTCCGCTCGAAGACCGCGCCCCTCTACGGCCTCGGATGGCGAAGTTCTTATGCGGAAATCATCCGCCGCCACCCCGCCGACTGCCTCACCTCGGTCTCGCAGGAAGCCATCTTCCCGCTTTGGGTTGAACGTGGGCACATGGAACGTTTTAGCGGGTACGTTTTCAATTCGGCCTTCATTCTATTCGAGTCTCACCTATTGGCATTCTATTTAGCAAGATTGAATTCGAGCCGCTTCATGTCTTCAACACTACACTTCCGGAAGACGATAATAATCACATTGTCTGCGTCATCACGTTCAACACCGACGCCAAGTCGCTCGCGGCGCTCTCAGGGCCGGACGGCGAGGAGTTTGTAAAGGCGGCGAGGGAGGTCCTGAAGATCGATCCGCAGGAGGAGGAGAGTTTTATGTGGTATCGGTGCTCGCCAGGTAGATGAAATGAATGAATCTGGTTTGACGGCGCTACTTTGCCACCATGCACACCTGCATAGCTTGACAGTGCACCGCGCCTTGGTTAAGCAGTCCCAGCACTATTACGTTAGACTAGTCTCCGTAGTCTCCAACTCCCTCGCTGGCAAGAACGGCAGGCAGATTGACAAATTTTAATCAGCGAATCGTCTTTAACTTGGCTCCCAGTTTATTGATGCGCTCTCACGTCCTCGTCTTGGAGTGAAATGCGCATTGGTTGCAAGTTGCTAGCTGTAATCGTTTGCTCAGAAGGACCAGAACCTGGATGTAACATAGGCATGCTGACTGAGATACTGTGTATCCAAGTAGTTTCTACAGGTTATGGGCCTACTGTCGACTCATTGAAGCCAGACACAAAGAAACATTACATATAAATCTCTCCGTGCAATAATATGGGAATAACCCAGACTCCGATTACGATTGCTCCGCAGACCAGTGTTGGCATTGTTGACGGATTGTCAACCGTACACTCGACGATTCGTAGATCTTGACCGTTTTGACGCGGACTCTTTTTGTTGGAAAAATTGTATCGCCAAATATTCTCCGATATAGGGATTTCTTGGTTGACTGCGGCGGCTCCGGCCCAGGCTTGCTCAAGACGCATTGTCAAGTCCGACGCGTCGATTGTGATCCACTTAAAATTCAGCGTCAACGTTGCTTCATCCTGGTCACCCCCGGCCGCAGCATTGCATTATTGCATTAATGCAATCTCCCAGCAGCAGCTCAAGCTCCAAAACGCCGACTAGCAGACACGGTTTGACGAGCACGAGCGCGCGGAGGCGGCGCGTGAGGCGCTTCGACGGGCTGGAGCAGCGCATCGAGCGCCTTTTAGAACGTCGTGAGGAGTGAGCGTCGCGAGAGGGTTGTTGTAAAGAGCGCGAGAGGGTTGATGTAAAAATACACTGTTCCTAGTCGATAACACCTACTGTTCCTAGTCGATCCTAAATACTTACACCTCCTCCTTCGCGGCCTCCTCCATCTGCGCGCGCCACCGCTGCTGTATCTCGATGCTCTCCCTGAATATCTTGTACTTTGCCTCGAGCAGGCGCTTCACCTTGGGCGACGCGGAAGGCGCGACGAGCGTCCCGGGGGGTGTCATCTCGGTCTGCGGGGGGGTCAGCATACCGCATAGAGAAACAAGGGAGGAGAGAAAACCCGCACGCACCATAATACCCCACAACGCCCTCCCCTGCTCCTCCTCGCCCATCCCCTCCTTCGCCTCGCACGCAAACCGGCCCAGCATCGCCGCGCCCAGCACCACCGCGCCCGCGTCCCCCCCGCCCTCGTCCACAGGCAGCAGCACCGGCACCCCGCACACGTCCGCCAGCAGCGCCATCAGCGCCGCATTGCGCGCCTGCCCCCCGCTCACACATATCGTCTTGATATCATGCCCCGCGGCGTTCAGCGTATCGACGATGTGCCGCGTCTGCAGCGCGATCGCCTCGAGCGTGAGGTGGTACTTGCGCGCGAGGTCGCCGGGCGTGGCGTCGAGCGCCAGGCCCACGAGCGCGCCGCGCATGCGCGGGTCCGCGAGGGGCGAGCGGTTGCCGTGCAGGTCTGGGTACAGGTGCATGTGCGCTGTGAGCTCGGTGAGGCTCGTGAGGCCCTGTGCGGCGAGCTGGGCGGAGAGCAGGTCGTGCAGGACGGCGAAGACGGTTTTGTGCGAGGCTTTGGCTTGCTCGAGGAGCGCGGGGTACGCGGGGTGCGTGGTGAGCATGAAGTCGATTAGCTGGAGGGTGATTGAGTCGGCTACATAAGGGAAGACGATGATGCGTGTGTATGAATGAACATACCTGCCCCGTGCTCGACTGCCCGCCCTCGTTCATCCACCAGCCGCGGAACATCGCGTCCTGCGTTGCGTTGGGATCTGCGTAAATATGTGGGCAGAGACACACACCTTGTACGGGCCCCACACGCCCTGAACGAACACACCTTCGGGGCTCTGCGGGATGAATGAATTTATTTTAAATAAATAAAAACGGAAGAGGCGCGCCGCACCTGCACGAGATGGCAGGTGCTCGTGCCTGCGACCGCCGCGAGGCGATGGCGCGACTCCTCCAGCGCCGGGGCGGCGCCCGGGTGCTTCCCTTCCTCCTTTACGCGTGCCGCGACGGTCCCCAGCCAGCCGGCGTACCTAGTCCGTGTTATTATGCGCCGTACGGTGATTTACATAGAAGAACGCACGCATCGATAACGCCGCTGCCCACGGGCGTGCCCGCTACGAGCCCCAGCTCCTCCGCCGCGCGCTGCGAGAGCCCCTTGCCGACGGGCTGGCCGGCCGTGAGGACGTCTTTCTTGTCCTTGCTCCCGATCTGGGCGTACGCGCCGTCGACGAGGTCGCCGAGCCCGATCGCGCGGAAGAAGTCGTCCTGCCAGCCCGAGCCGGGGACGAAGGAGCACTTGCAGGTGACGGAGCAGCTGGAGCGTGTGCGGTCGGCGGTGGCGCGGAAGGTGAGGAAGTCGGGGAGGTCGAAGAATTGGCAGCGCGCGAAGAGGGCGGGCGGCATGTGCGTTTTGAGCCAGAGGATTTTGGGGATCTCCATTTCGAGCTGGGGACATGGTAAGTTTTATGTGGGATACGGGAAGACACGCGACAGAAGGCATTGTGGACGGCAGGAAGCGCGAGGCGGCGCGATTCAAGATCCCATCGCGATGTCGTCGAGGAGCAATATGGCACCTACACTCATTTTACCACCGACATAGTCCAGCACGACGGAGCCCGTTGCACTGATCAAGTCAGCCTCCTTCTCCGCGCGGTGGTCCGCCCACAGAATGACGTTGCGGTCACCCAGTTTGCCCAGCGCATCGCCTCGAGTAACTTGGACTGGGTTGCCCTCCTCATCTGCGACAGCTAGGGAGCACGTCGCGTCGAAGCCCAGGCCCTTTACGGCACTCGGGGGCACATTGGCTGCGGACAGGCAGGTCTTTATGGTGGAGGCGATGGCGGCCCAGATGTTATCGGTGGACTGCTCGAAGATGCGGTGATCTTCTGAATCGCGGTAGGTGGCTGTTGCGACGGTGGAGGACGCGGCCACTTTGCCGGACGCGGACACGAGTGATGCCCTTGCGGAGCCAGTGCCAACGTCGACTCCGATGTAGTACGACATGAGAAGCAAAAGTGCTACATATAATCACACCAGAACATAGGTTGCATGAATTTTTAGTGTAGGTGCGTGCGATACATGTGGCCTAAACAACAACGAGCATAAAACTAATCCGATGCTGTTGTTACTCGTGCTGGAAGTAAAAGATGAGCATACGAAAGAAAAGGAGTAGATGGAAAAAAAAACTGACTGTAAACCAGCTGTGACGAGTGGTGTACGATTGGTTTTATCTGGCCGTCCTTCTCGAGGTGGCGGATTGCGACGCGGGCGAGACTGCCGTTTATTTTGAGGCGCTCGATGAGGATGCTCTGGCTGATGAAGCGGAAGGTGGGGACCTCCTTGATGATGCGGTCAAAGGTGGCCTTGTCGAGCGTAACGGCGTGCTGGGCCTTGTCCTTGACCTTTCCCTTGGACCACTTCTTTTTCTTTGCGGCTTTGCCGCCACTCGACGTGGTGGGAGCTTTAGCTTTGGCCTAATGAAATTAAAAGAAAAGTCAGAAACGACATCCACAATCCAACCAGCGCATCCAGCCCAGTTCGACCACAGCGACCACCAGTTTTGCACAAGGGCTAGTTGGGGTGCCATAGATCGTGCTGGCGTGCACAGGGAGGCCACAGAGCAGAGAAACGGACTGACCATTGATGACCGGGAGGAGGAGACTGTTTCGCAAGCTGTCCGCTTTGCACTACATAAGCACCATCACTCACGGTCACACCATCACGTACTGTCACACCATCACTTACGGTCACGTTATGTCAACAAAGCATAAACATATAAATACGCGCTTTGTTGACTCCAACCTCTCAACCACCAACCACCACCTCAACCAACACAAATGGCCCGCACAAAGCAAACCGCCCGCAAGGTACCCTCTCCCCGTCCCTCCCTTGTCCTCGCCCACTCACTCACCTCTCCACTATCTAGTCCACCGGTGGCAAGGCCCCGCGTAAACAGGTTCGTCTCCACCGTCGTCGCCACCGTCGCGTCTCTTACTGATTTGATGCCACCCACAGCTCGCCGCCAAGAGCGCCGCCCGCAAGACCGCCAACACCGCCGCCGGCGGTGTCAAGAAGCCCCATCGCTTCCGCCCCGGAACCGTCGCCCTCCGCGAGATCAGGCGCTACCAAAAGTCCACAGAGCTCCTCATCCGCAAGCTCCCCTTCCAGCGCCTCGTCCGCGAGATCGCCCAGGACTTCAAGGTGCGTGTCCCAGCCTCTCTCTCACGCACATACACTCATGCTCGCGCCACAGACCGACCTGCGCTTCCAGTCGTCCGCCGTCATGGCACTGCAGGAGGCCGCCGAGGCATATCTCGTCTCGCTGTTCGAGGTGCGTTTGCTTTGTCCACCACGCGTATGCCACTCACCGCGCCGTGCAGGACACCAATCTCGCCGCGATCCACGCCAAGCGCGTCACCATCCAGCCCAAGGACCTCGCCCTCGCGCGCCGTCTCCGTGGCGAGCGCTCATGAGCGTGTCGCGCGTCTGTGTCGGCATCTGTCGCGCGTCTGTCCGCATCCGTCCTCGCATCCTCCATTCCCAGCATCCCTATTGTTTCGTTCTATGACATCCATTATTTCACTTCAACCCAATCGTCCATGTACACACTATAATCCATCCACCCATACACTTATTTTGTTCCACCACGTTATGACATTACTGTAACATACATACAATATGCAATACATGACTGTTGCGCATGCATTATTCTCATCCTTGGCCGCGTCCGCCTTTGTTGAGACTAGAGCTCCTATTTGGGCTGTTCGTGTACATGGCCCTAAATAATTCTGCCCTCCATTCTCGCAGTCCTTATCCACCGCACTGTTTCACTCCAGTCTTTGACGCGAAACATCGGCACTCCATCCGGTACGATCAGTGTTTCATCTTTCCAAAACTCTTTACCACCAGCCGCCGCTAGCCGCCTATCGAAGCACATTTCGTCGGCGCCGTCACCAGCACCCGATATTCTCTTGTTCCACTCATAATCTCCAAACAGCAACACCCGCGTCGGTGACGAGGCCGTCGAGCACTTCATGGCGTTCTCGGCAGAGTCGTCTATAAGAACTTGCGCTTTCAGGTCTGCGCAAACCTATGATATATACGCGCTCAGCTGCTGAAGTTTTATGTTGGGGCTGAAGCGAAACCCTCACCTGAGATTTGGCGACATTAGTTAAAATCTTGTCATATTGGAGTTTATGCGCGTCCTTGAATTGGCCAGTAAATACAATATGGGCAAAGACGCCTGTCGATTGAAACAAACATCTCGTAAGTGTAGAATTCAATCGGAATAGATAATTTTGGACATATTACCAGGGAAATATTTCTCGACCCATTCCCAAGTGGAGTCCGCAGCATCGGGGCACCTGGCGGTTACGATGACTAGATTGTACCCCATATCCTTCAGGGATTGGACGCCTTCACGGGCGCCTGGGACAGGGCGTGCACGGAATATGGCGCCTGTGCTCTCAAATCGTGCACTTTTCGCAAGTGTTTCTTTGGCGGTTCCCCAGAACGGGTTCTAACACCTGATGTGAGAACGATGGTATTCCAACTTGAAAGGAGAGTCGAAGTGCATGCCTTCCAATAGTAATAATCTGTGCATGCATAAATTAGTTGGATTATATATATAGTATAAACTTGAGATGCAGAACGCACAGTAAAATGTTGACAGATCCATCGCTGTTCCATATTTCTCATTATGCCCTGTGAAAGTTCCGTCAAATTCTAGGAATGTCGGATATTGTAGGTTCGGCTCCATGCCCAACTTGTTATTATAGGACTCACACTTTGCAATCATGCTATTGGTCTGACTCAGAACGTCGTCAAGATCAACTGCAATGACAGGATGCAGCTCAGAGGCACTTGGAGGAGAGAGGGCAGCGAGTTTGGCGGGTTTTGCAGCGTCATTGGCGGGTTTTGCAGCATCATCGCCGCAGGACATGGTAGGCGGCGGGATTCGGAGGCAATCCATACGGAACGAGTCGTCCAGTTCACACTGCGACATAGGTTCTACGGCACTTGGAGGAGAGAGGGCAGCGAGTTTGGCGGGTTTTGCAGCATCATTGCCGGGTTTTGCATCATCGTCGCCGCAGGACATGGTAGGCGGCGGGATGAGGCAATCCATACGGAACGAGTCGTCCAGTTCACACTGCGACATAGGTTCTACGGCACTTGGAGGAGAGAGGGCAGCGAGTTTGGCGGGTTTTGCAGCATCGTCGCCGGAGGACATGGTAGACGGCGGGATGAGGCAATCCATACGAAACGAGTCGTCCAGTTCACACTGTGACATAGGTTCTACGAGGATTGGTTCGAATTGTTTCTTCAGCCTCTGTAGTCGGACAAACGTACCTCAGTATTACTTGAGTCGTCCACCCAATGTGCCAGCAAGGTCGAGGAAATATTGCAATGGGTCTAACTCGGGGAGAAATTAATGGGGAGCCGAACAAGGTGACAGTGTGGGCTGTCTCCGGGGCGGTCTGGCAGTCCAAATCCCGCTTCATGCTTGTCGTAAATATTGCAATGGTCTAACTCGGGAGCCGAGTAATGGGGAGCCGAACAAGGTGATGCGGGGGTGTCTCCGAGTCCAAATCCTGCGCCAGCAAAACCCCTATTTCTGGCAACGAATGGAATTTCGACTCCATTGTTCCTATCATGGAGCTGAATTAACACTCTAAGACCGGCCATGTAGCCTGTTGTCTGTCTGCTGTGTGCTACGACGGTTCGACCACTGCTCAGTAATGATGAGTAGCATGTCTCAACTCGTATACAAACACGCACCACGCTGGCATCTTCGGACCCATGATATTACCAGCAGAGGCCGTCGTCCATCTGTCTGCGGCGGCAAGACCGCGGCATCTATTCCTCGTTCTCTCCAACTTGAACCTTTCTTTCCTTTCCTTTCCCAACACTTTGCGGCCAAGGCGAACCCCGACCTGGCCCAGGCGGACTGGACAGAAACATGTTTGTCTCCGGGTCGTTTCCCTGAGATTAGTCAACCCCGACTATGTTGCATTTTCGTTGTACCTGTTGGCGGTCATATTGGGGGAAAGATTCAATGTGCAGTCTCGTTTGAAGCCGGCGTTATATAGGAATCCCAACGGGCCTTTGAAGACGATCGATCAGCAAACAAACAGCGAGGGAATCGTCGCCCTTGCCGCGACGTGCGTGGCCCTCCGGGTGAATAATGGTTGTTCGAACGGAATTGACACGGAAATGAACGAGCGCCTCATCCTTGTAGTAGCAAGATTTTATTATGCACTACGGACCAAGGGGGGAGTTAGTGAACCGCAAGGAAGATGAATAGCAGCACACTTGAGAAACAGGGATCGTTGCTGTCAAGAAAACTTTTTGAATTCCCGAAAAAAACAAGGGCCTCGATCAAGGTTTCTCTTTCAAATTCGAATTCTATCAACACATGTGTACGGACCGCATTATTCAAAAGTGGCCGTGGACGGCCTGTGGCCGATACGGTTCATCCAGGTACTTGATCTCCTCTTCCGTCAGCTTGACATCGAGCGCGCCTATGTACAGGATTGGTTAAGGAGTGCTGCAGGAAGAGAGGTTCCATGACCGACCAACTATATCCGCCAGGTTCGCGAGCGACGACGTGCCGCAGATGGGTGCAGAAACGCCCTCCTTGCTCAGGACCCACGCGATAGACAGCCGCGCCATGCTGATTCCGCGCTTGTTCGCGATTTCCTCGACCCTGCCAGTCGCAAGTAAGGACGGTGATCAGCCGGGCGCTGGCTGGGCTGGGGTGCTTACCTGTTCACGATTGTCTGGCTGGCTTCGGATTGGAGGTATTGGCCACTGGGAGCCATGCTGAGGCGGAATCAGGTGTATGTATGGATAGGGTGATCTCGGAATGCACGTACGTATCGGTGCTCCCGCGCTGTGTCGACTTCGACTTCGCGAGGGGGCGCGAAAGGGCGCCTCGGGCAAGGGGCGACCAGGGGATCGACCCGACACCGAAGTGCTGTTGTCTCGTTAATAACCGAGGGTTGCACTGTGTCGCGTGCCTACCTTGAGCGTCGGAAGAAGTTCCCGCTCATCCTCGCGGTAGACCATCGAGTATTGGTTCTGCATGGATATGAACGGCGTCAAATTGTGCGTGATGGCATAGTCTGAAACGATGTGGTGGTCAGCCAGCGAGTTCTAATAGTCTGCTGTAAAAACCATACTTTGCATGATATGGACTGGGAGGGGAGGGTGAGTCTCGGCGAATGCGCATGGATGATCGTACTCACACTGGTACGCATGGCAAGACGACATCCCGATGTATCGAACGTACCCTGCCTTGACCACATCATGCAGGGCTTGCATCTATCACACACAAAATAAATAACGCATTTAAAAGAGATGGAATCGACGCACGGTCTCTTCGATGGGGGTGTTGTAGTCGAATCGATGGCCTGAACAAGTCAGGCTGAATTGGTCCGAAAGGAACAGAAACTTCTTACATTGCAGCACGTCGATATAATCGAGGTCCAGGCGCCGTAGGCTGTGCTTTACGGAGTCGAAGATGTGCTTCACCGTGCGTATCAGAATACGAAACCCGGGGACAGAAGTCGGGGAAAATGACCTTGCGGCTCAAGCCGTATTGGTTCGTGTATCTGTCCGCCTCATCATGATTACCGTTCCATATAATTTCCGTTGGGACGCGGGAGACTGGCATGAACAGTTTGGTCATGATAACAATTTCGTCTCGCGGCAATTTGTGCTCTTTAATCGCGCGGCCAAGGATTTCTTCCGAAAGCCCGTTCGAGTACATCTGCGTGTCGTATTAATAAGCGGCACATATCTGGAAGCAGTACACGATACATACGTTGGCAGTGTCGAAGGTGTTTATGCCATAATCGTAGCTGAATATTCTATTAGAGCACAAAGTAATAGTGCACCCAAACGACTGGACTCACGCAGCCTTGATGTGCTTCAACCCCTCCTCCTCAGGAAGAACCCAGTTGCCGAACCATTCGGGATTGCCGTACGTCATGCACCCCAGGATGATTTTGGAGATTTTCAAGCCCGACTTGCCCAGGCGGACTAGACAAAAACACGTTTGTTTCCGAGTCGTTTCGCAGATTAGAAGGACACCCGACCATATTGCATTTTCGTACTGTTGGTGGTCATGTTGAGGGAAAGATTATTTGAGCAGGGGTAGGGAGATAAATCCCGCAAGTTTTATATAGTACATAGGGAACGGAACAATCGACCAAGGTCGTCCTTGCCGCAACGTGCGTGGCCCCGTCGGCAGTTGTCAGAAGGCTGGGCAAATTATGTCGCAGAGGACGCGGAGCCGATATCGAGTCACTTGTGAGTGGACTCGGATGTGGACTCGGATGTTGGCTCGGAGAAAGATCATGCGTCCAAAACAACACCACATCGATGTTTGTTGATACTGTTTATTGCAACACGCGAAGCGAATCGTCAACCAACACGGACAATACGAAGTCAAAGAGAATGCATAGACATATGGGTACAACAAACGAGATAATGTTATGGCGTGAAATGTACAATGCATATACAGGACGCGAAGAAATGCCAGAGAACCCGAGGCAAAAATATTTACGAGCGCTCGCCACGGAGACGGCGCGCGAGGGCGAGATCCTTGGGCTGGATGGTGACGCGCTTGGCGTGGATGGCGGCGAGATTGGTGTCCTACGCAGCGAGGTGAGCAGTGGCAGGAGAAACGAGCTGGAAAGTCGCACCTCAAACAGAGAGACGAGGTAGGCCTCGGCAGCCTCCTGGAGAGCCATGACGGCGGATGACTGGAAGCGCAGGTCGGTCTAAAGCGATGATGACGAGGGTCAGTTGGGTGCGAGACGGCAGAGACAACGATGGCACGCACCTTGAAGTCCTGGGCGATTTCACGAACGAGCCTCTGGAAGGGCAGCTTGCGGATAAGCAGCTCCGTCGACTTCTGGTAACGTCTGATTTCACGGAGAGCGACGGTTCCAGGGCGGAAACGATGGGGCTTCTTCACACCTCCGGCAGCGTTGGAGGGGGTCTTGCGGGCGGCGCTCTTGGCGGCGAGCTGGTAGTTGCGAGCGAGTCAGTAACTGGGGCGGTGCCGAGGCGGCGGCGACGACGAACCTGTTTGCGCGGGGCCTTGCCACCGGTGGACTAGGAGCAGGCGATGAGCGATGAAGTAAAGAAGGAGGAAGAGGAACGTACTTTGCGGGCGGTTTGCTTGGTGCGAGCCATTGAATATCGAGTCTTGAGGTGGTGGGTGGTGGTGGTTGGCGGTTAAGAGGTTGAAGTCAACAAAGCGCGTATTTATATTATTTATCTTTGTTGAATAGAATCAACAAACTCGTCACATTTTTAGTGTACGCGACGGAGCCACGTGATCGCATACACGAAAGCGGTGACATTTTACACGAAAGCGGTGACTACCAGGACGATGATTCCGTGGCTACTAGTCCTGCCCCTCCCGGTGCTGGCTGGTATCGAAAAGACGACAGGGGTCCAGCCTGCACTTCTTTCTGCATATTCTCCGCCCAAATCAGGCTTGTGGAAGTGTCTGGATGGCTCCAAAGACATTCCATGGGACTTCGTGAACGATGATTCTTGTGACTGTCCCGACGGCAGCGACGAGCCAGGTTGGACTCATTGACTTTGAATGACTCGGCGGTCGCCTGACTCGAAGATCTCCAGGCACCAGTGCCTGCCCCAACAGTACATTCTATTGCCAAAATATTGGCCATATTGGCGGGTCTATCCCTAGCTCCCGAGTCAACGACGGACTGTGCGGTACGTTATGAATTCCTGTCGGTGTTCATGGTAGCTGAGATACTCGTTTCGGGCCCTAGA
This sequence comes from Mycena rebaudengoi, assembly GCA_029282285.1. NCBI lineage: Eukaryota > Fungi > Basidiomycota > Agaricomycetes > Agaricales > Mycenaceae > Mycena > Mycena rebaudengoi. The sequence continues at coordinate 93,603 of JARJCX010000353.1, forward strand.
ACCCCAATGTTGCGATGGGTCAGACGAACGACCTGGTGTTTGCAAAAACGCTTGCAAAGAAATCGGTGACGCCTATAGAAAGGAAAAAGAGGCAGAAAGGAAGATTCAGAAGACCGTAAGTCGGTCCCAGCTTGTCTCGTGTTTCTGGTGCTCGCGTTTAAACTCTGTTTACAGGGCGCTAAAATTCGCTCCACGTACATTGCGTTCGCACATAAGGAAAAGAAGCGGCTAGAGGCACTGGTAGAATCCACCACTCTCGAAATTTCTGTCCGCGAAAAGGAGGTCGCGCGTCTGCGAGGTTTGACCGCCCTTCGTAAACGGCCACCCCGCACCTGACCTATATCTTTCAGATATTGCCGAGCGCACCGAGTCACTCTCCGCCGCCGACCTTGCGCACAAGCAAAAATCCCGTGAGCTCTTTCGTTCTCGTTATCTACTCGTCTCCTCACCCCATTGCAGCATTGTACACCTCACTGATGGAACATTCCTCCGCTCTCAAATCCTTACAGCGCGAACACAAGAAGCACCTAGAAAGAGAAAAATCTCTCGGCGATATTCTCACTGCTCTTCGTCAGGGCTATAACCCTAATTATCAGGATATGGCTGTTCTAGAGGCTGTTCGCGGGTGGGAGTTCCACGCCGGTTTACCTCATATCGGCGTGGAAGAGGATGCCAAGGCGGCAGAGGCAGAGGCTTCTACTGAAGAAGCTGGCACTAAAGAAGAAACCGTAGAAAAGAAGGAGGAGGAGGTTGACGATGATACTTGGACTGCGGAGGAGCTGGAGAAGGATCTCGACTCTTTGCTCGAGACAGACTATGTGTCTCTCCTTTTGGAACACGATGACCATGTCCGGACACCCCCGCCTGGCTCCCGTAAGTTTTGTTACTCCCTCCCACGCAGGGCACTTACAATCCCAAGTTCTCGATATACGCTCTTACCTTCCCGACACGCTGGTACCCAAATACGAGGAATTTAGGGAAGGCCTCGTCTCGTGGCTGGCGGTACTTGGAATTGCGAGCTCAGTCGAGAATAATGCAGGTCAGTATTCCATTCCCAGTCGCAGTCTGTTCTTGATCTGGCATACATTAGATACGACAAAGGCACGGCAGGCATTCAATGATGCCGAAGCATCCCTTTCAAAACTCAAGAAGGCGATGAAGGATGCCGAGGTGGACCGGGATGAGGTGTTCAGTGTAGAAGGATTCGGCGCCGAGGGTCAATGGAAGAAACTCGACGGAACCTGCCTGGAGCTGAATACTGGCGAGTGAGTGGCAACTTTGTTGTGCAGATTTGAATTCGTTCTTTGCTAAACGTGCTCCGTCGACAGATACACCTATGAAGTATGCATGTTCGACCAGGCTAGGCAAAAACCTGGACCTGGGAAGGGTGGCTCCACCTTCAACCTTGGGTAATATCTCCAACTTTGTCCTCTACACTCCTGACAGCCACGCTTCTAGGTCGTTCTCGTCGTGGAACCCGTCACCGGACGTCAAACCGGGCAGCCCAGAGTACTACGAGAAACAGGTTTACAGCGGAGGCGCGAAGTGTTGGAACGGTCCTGAGCGTAGTGTTATCGTAAGCTCGCGCCTTCTCCACAGTACTTCGGGTTCTGACACAGTTATTGCAGCTCGTCATGAAATGCGGTGTCGAGAACATCATCCACAGCGTCGCAGAGCTGGAGAAGTGCGAATATCAGCTCACGGGGACGTCGCCTGCGCTGTGCTTGCCGCTGGAAAATGGGAACCAGCGGGAGGAGCTGTGATGTATAGAATGGAATGTTAAAATACGCGAGCGGATTGTCGTCGTGCATATTTTATTTATTGATTCGACCGGACCCCGGTTATTGCGAGATGAGTTGCGAATAAAACAATTGGCTGTTGAGGGTAAGGTTCAAGTTAAGCCTCCAGATGAGTCGAACTTCCAGAACGAAATGTAGGCATTCGCAGAAGGAATTAAGCCCCACATGAGGGAGTGTGTTACGACGCTGTGTTATATCTATGCCACAACAAATTACATGAGATTGAGATCTCCGTATTTCTCTTCGTAACCTGAGAGCGGGCGTAAGGAGAGAGATGAGCAGGTGGTGGATAAAACATACCTGGAACACTGAATTTTCCCTTCTTCATCATCGTCTCCACGACTTCGAGCAGGCGGGGGTGGGCATCTCCAACGTCGTAGCTCTGTGGACTGCAATGAGACGTGAAAGGGCAAGGGAGGGAACGGTCGCACGGTCAGCTCCTCGAATGGACGAGCCTCCTCGATATTGGCGAGCGTCGCCTGGAGCTCTTTAATCTCGACATCGATTTTCTCTTCCATTGCCTGTGCCGAAGCCACCTATACCAACCACCACACGTCAGCTCACACCTGGAATTACGACGTCCGACATACCGCTTTCGCCTCAAATGCTTCTATCGCCTTCACATGGGCGTCGACATCATACGTCACGGGCTTGAAGCCCTTCAACAGCTTCTCCGCCTCGTCAACGACGCTCTGGTTGCGCAGCACGGAGCGGTAGTGGGCGATGTCGACCGTAGTGGGTTCGCTGGCGTATTGGCTGTTCAGCCGCTGCGCTTCAGAGTGGCGCTTCCGGAAGGCCTGGAGGGCACTGATGGTCTCTGCAAGGCGAGTGGGCAGCGCGTTCAGCGACGTCTGCAATAGCCCGATAAGTGAAGGCACCTTTTCCGAGGCCCAATGTTGAGTATATGCGGGCAAAGTCCTGGTCGAGAGTAGTCAGCAATAATATATTTATATTGTACTGCGGCAGGACTGACGACCGCGGCGACAGCTGCTTTCGAGGCCATCGTGCAGAGGGTCGGTAGATGGCAAAGTTGTTGTCCGGCTTTTGCCGCGATCAAATCACTCAAAGATGCAACCGAAATGTTTTCCAGGTTTGCTACCGAGCCCTTTGGTAGGATGGTCAAGTAATAATACATTTTAAAGCTATCCTGCGTTCGGGTCTTCAATTAATGAATCCGTAGCCCGGCCCCAGCATCTCATTTGAAGGCAGACTCCGCTCATCTATGAGCATGCGGGCAGACTCTGCCCCTGCAATGGGCAGTCGAAGCGTCTTGCCGTCAAACGAAACGTCATTCGATATAATTCCAGCCTGCCTACACGCCGTGGCTTGGTCCCACCAAATGTGCTCTACGAACAAGGCTGAGTTAAGTTACACCATCCATCGATGGGCATACCATGATAAAGTCGGTCACCCCGGATGTTGATTACGCCGAGCATTGGAATGGAAAGCTTCTTTCCTGTGGGCGGGACTCCCGGAAGGAGCCAGTCGATTGTTTTGTCGTGTGTCGTGTGGAGAACGAATTCGTCTAAAGGTATTTAGTGGTCTTTCCTGATACGAGGATGACGTGCGGCTTACCCACAACGCGATCAGAGCCTACTGTTCGCGAAACTGCTTGCATAGTTAGGTCTTTAGGATTGCTGCGATCATGGGATACCAGAATGTTGAGCATTTAACAATAAATGGAAAGAAGCACACCTGAAGATGAAATGGTCGCTAAATTCGAATTACAGTGAGTCTATACCTGCACAAAGAATGTCAAGCGAACCGATAGAACGCGGAAAGCTGCGCGCGACCAACGCCACCAGTCATCTATAGGAGAAGTAAGAAGAGGGGAATTGGTTACAATGGATCAACTTGCGGTGGGAACATGGTTAACATACGGTTCAGCCTGCAAACATCTCGATGGATAATGGCATAGAAAGGTAGGCGACGGACTTTACCACCATGGTTCCCATTGTTTTCGCCACGCTTCTTACTTCAAATTCAAAGTACGTATGCTCATCCCAGATCGCCTCTAGGTCAAAGACTGCGGAAGATGATAGTTGACTCCAAAAAAAAAAAGGTTTGTACTTACATGGTCCTCCGAGGTGTTTTTTGAAGTGTACAGCAGCTTTACTGTGGGCGATCGATGCAGCGCCATTGTGAAAGTCCACAGTTTGCGGAAGCACGAAAGATGGAGACGGAGAATCGACCGGGAAGACAGTGAGATTGACATTGGGCTCAACTTGAACGGGTGGCGATCCGGAAGGGAGGAAGATGAGCGTAGGTGCAGGTGGGGGGCCGACCAATGGATAGCCATAAACGACAAGACAGCATAATCGGGGATCATTTGGAATTGCAGCGCCGACTTCAACTAGAACCTCTGGATCGTATACTGGGCCAATGTTGGGTCCTAGAAATTAGCACATGTAAGGAGTTCTCACCTGCAACAGCAATTTTGTCGCGGATATCCAACTCCTTGAGATTTAGTAACGCGTTGACGGATTTATTCAGGTTCTCTCGAACAGAAGCGTGTCCCGTTGTGATCTACGGCTCGTCAGAAAAAGCATGAGAGCTTCAGCGAAGTAGATGTACTCCAATTACGGCAAACCCCTCTTCGGCCCATTTCACAACTGGTACAGGATCTAGCGGCTTATCGTGCCCAGACCTCGGTGATATCTTTAAAGCACCGTCTGGTGGCAAAAATGCGATCAGTCCGGGGCCAGTTCCACGACGCGTTAGAGGCGGCTGCAGGACGATACCCTCCGCGATGGTCATGAGCGGCGCGGACGGGAGAAGGACAGGTTGTTCATCGGGAGAATTGGGATCATAGGTCAAGGGACGCGACATGCTCAGTGGCTTTCAGAAATGGGACAGAAAAGGATAGAAACTTTCGCAGTATGTGGTGGTCTCAAACAGGCAGTCGTGGCACACTGGCAGACGTCATCGAGATCATCACGGACGCGGTCACGGCCGCGGAACCGTCGGCCGTCGGCGTCAACAAGCTGATCACAAGCAGAGATGGGGGCAACGAATGGAGTAGTACGGCTCGTCTGTAGTCACATAAATGGGAGGAAAATAAAGAAGTAATCAATTCACAGTCCCCTCTCAAATGGCATCCTCTTCCGACTTCAAGCAGCTCAGTATCGCCGTCGTTGGAGGTGGCTTAGGCGGTTTAGCAGCTGCAGTTGCTTTAAGAAGAGCTGGCCATTTGGGTCGGTTTCTTCCTTATCGCTCTTCTATTGGTACTGATATCATTTGTAGTCGACATCTATGAGCGTCGCGACTTTAACGTCGAAGTCGGCGCATCCATCTCCTGCGCGGCCAATGGCACACAGTGGCTCCGCGAGTGGGAAGTCGATATCCCCGATATGAAACCTGTTATTCTGGTGAGCTTCCTCGCCATTTTGCGCAGTGAGTTCGACGCAGCTAAGTCCGTGAAGATGAATCTAGTCATGCGCGAATGGGAGACTGGCAAAGTTCAGAACGATTATAAGCTCGACAAATATGAGGAGGAATGGGGCAACGTCTACAACATGGTGAATCTTTTGGTGGAGAATTATATTTGCTCGCTGATTCCTGCCGGTGGAGTTCCATCGCCAAGACATGCATGCCACGCTTCTGAAAACGGCCAAAGCTCCAAGAACCGCTCCGACTGATGGCGAACCTTGCAGAGTCTTTATTGATCACATGTGAGCGCAACCCACTTCTGAAGCTGTGGGGTTTACCTTATATTAAATCTCTCGCAGCTGCGACAGCGTTGACCCTGTGGCTGGGACTGTGACCTTCAAGAATGGCGTAACAATTACTGCAGACATAATAATTGGTGCTGACGGTATTCGGGTAGGTGGTGATTTGTGAAAATCTCGCTCATTCCCATATATCCTGTGCAGTCGGTTGTTCGAGGTTCCCTGGACATCGTCCCGGACACCAAATCGGCCCCTCAAACTTGCTACCGATGCAACGTGATGACGGAGGACATCAAGAAACTTGGGCTTGTGGATTACTCATACGCACCAGCGATGTAAGTCTTGTTAATCTCTTCTTATTCAATCACCTAATCTTCTCCTAGTCAATACTGGGGTGGTGTCGAGGGCAAGAATGGTCGCTCAAAATACTACAAAATCGTCATGACGCCTTGTTCCGGAAGCGAAGTTGTGTCGTTCTACTGTGAGCTGGCCTTACGGCTCTCCCTGAACTATATTGAGTATAGACTTTAGGTTTCATGCCCACAGAACTCACCTCCCATCACGAGGAAGGCAAGCGGTCGACTCTATTCTGTAGTCTGCGTCGTTGACAGTAGTTCAGGATTCTCCTTCAAAGAAGTTCCCGTAGATGATATCCTTCAAGGTCGATACGATACGCTCGACCCCGACTGTGTCGCCCTCTTGAAGCACTCCATTGAGCGTATGCCGTGGCGGCTTTACGTCCACCAACCCTACGATGTACGCCCTTTCGTCTTGAATATGGTTGTGGCGCTTAGATTTTCTTCAGCGCTGGTTCAAAGGAAAAGCCTGCGTTTTGGGCGACGCAGCTCATCCGATGATGCCCCACCAATCGCAGGGTGCTTGTCAGGCGATAGAAGATGCCGCAGCGCTTGGTATCATCTTTTCTTCAGCCTACAACTTTACTGGCGACGTCACGGCCGGGCTGGAATTGTATCAGAAAATCCGCAAACCCAGAGCAACCAGAGTCCAGTCGGCGTCTGCAAGAGCCACAGAGAATCTGAACGAACGGATCGGTTTCACCAGTATGACCGCCCCAGACGCCGAGCTGGCAGCGGCTGACGGAAAGCTGACCAGTAGGTGATTTGCCCTGGAAATCTGACTCGGCTGTTGACTATCTCCCCAGTCAATGAGATGAATGGATACAAGATGGAGTTCCATATCGCCGAGGAAGTTGCAAAGATGTCCCAGGTCTAAGATCCCCCATAGAATTAGGAACTAGAACTATATAATCTTGATGGTCTTCCTTCAGTAGTACTTGAACGGCATCGCAGCATACCCTGCCTGGTCGGTTGTGGTTGTGGTCGCGAACAGCGTGTGACAGTGAACATTATTACATCACACACACTTCGTTTACCTTGCTCTCATGGCCATCGATGGGCTAATTATTCTGGACAATACTGGGTCAGTTTTTGTCCTCGTGAAATCGCATTCGTTTGACGGCCTGAAGACGACCAATAATCCAGTCAGGTTTCCGCTCAACATCACCCGCTTACCCCCTGCTCCACATCGACGCCTTCAATAATGCCATCCCCAAGTCGCGCCGACTGGGAGACATAGACCCGGTCATATATGTCCCGCCGTACAATGTTGCAGACTCTCCGAGCGCGTGCTGTCACGTCGAATGTGGAGATATGAGGTTTTTGTGTCCAGTGAGCAAAGATGGTCAGTGTACCTCTCCTCTTGCAGACCGACCAACCCTCAAGAAAGCGCAGTGGACCCTCTTTTTGCATTTGCTTTCCTTCAGACCTTTATCGATATCCTCCGAGAATATTTCGGCACGGTGACAGCCGCTACACTGAAGGATAATTTCGATGTGGTATATCAGGTCCGTCGCCTTTTTCATCTGCATGGGATATGCTCTTACTTTTAACATAGCTCCTCGAGGAGACGCTGGACTCCGGTGGGCACCCGTTAACCACCTCCCCAAATGCGCTCCGAGATATCGTACTTCCGCCATCCCTTCTTTCAAAATTACTCAACGTCGCTGGCGCAAATATAAACTCCAGCATCAACGCCGGATCTGGTGCAGCCGCTGGAGCATTTTCGTCTCCGATACCTTGGAGGAAAGCAGGCTTGAGGTACAACCGCAATGAGGTCTACTTCGACATGGTTGAAGAATTGAAAGCCATCGTCAATAAGTTAGATTTTTCCAGTCATATATTTGAACACTTTGCTCATACCGATATCCTTAGACATGGGACGACCCTTACCAGCGGCGTATGGGGTAAAATTGAGACGAACGTCAAACTATCGGGTAACTTCATAACAGTCATTTATGTTGTCCGCTCATCGTACAGCAAGGTACTCCGGACTGTCTGCTCTCATTTACGAACCCCCACGTCATCACTGAATGTGCTTTCCACCCCTGCGTTCGGTAAGCATTGTACATTTTAGTAGTGGGTCGCAATACAATTAGCAGGTAGCTTGCAACGATGGAAACGCGATAAATCGCTTTCATTTGTCCCTCCGGATGGGCATTTTACACTGGCCGAGTATCGTTTTACGCCGAGTGCCTCTGCCACCTCTGCGCGGTTCCAGGCTGCTGGTGCGACGCCGGGGTCGTTGTCGTCCAAGGACAGCATCGCCCTTCCCTTTATCCTCAAACCAACGGTAGAACTCACTCAAGTCGGAGGTGGGCCTCTATATACCTCGTTTTAGACTTTTGGTGACGCCGTAGACAGGTACCTTTGATTTCAGACTGACGTCACGTATACCATCGCAAGCCATCGAGTCCCTCGTGGCCGAGATGTATCTCGGCGACGGCGCTGGGGGTGTCAAATGTGTCGCTTCTCGCGGTGACGGGGGACGAGGGATGGGACCTGATTCTGGGTCATCTGGCTCCGCTAGCTCGTGGGCCTTCGATCCGAAGAAAATGGTACCTGGCATCCGTACCCAGCATTTTTACCTCAATGACAATGTGGCTGTTAGGTCGTACGCTGGGAAATACCCGTTGTTCCACCTTCGAGCACTTGGTCCTTACGAGGATCATTCACTTCGTCGTAGGCCTTATTTATTATCGGCTCTACAGCGAACCTGACTTATTATTGCAGAACGTCCACAGCCCGACCAGCACACGCTCTACAAATCCGATTCGCCCTTTCCTCCTACACCTTTTCGGCTTTGAAGGTCGACCAATTCAAAATCACAGGTGAGGTATATAAGCCTTACAAGGGTGTAAGGGGAAGATCGACCGGAGACATCGAATGGAGGTGGTAGACGTTGATAGGACGATCATGCTCATGCTGCATTCACCACGTTCCATTTGCTGTCGCCTGGGTCAACGAACCGCCGGGACCAAAAAAGCGAGGCGCAAGTATTGCTCTCCGGTCCTTGACAGATGCCGGTTCAATGGATATGAAATGTATGTATATTGGCTAGATATGGTAGATTGGCCGCAAAGCAGATGTAAAAAGTGGCAAAACACAGTGACGCATAGTAATCGCTCAACCAGTCCTGATGATCCCAGCATTCACCAATTTTTGTATCTTCGCCCTGACTACTGGGTTCTTCATATGATCTTGCAGGGCCCGCGGATTACCTTGTGCCTGCTGTAAGATCTGTTGCATGACAGGATCGTTCATTATGCCCTGGTACACGCACGTAAATTAGTCAGGACAGACAAGCAAAGACCAGTCGACATACCGCTACTTCTGGATCGCGCATAGCCCTCTCAAGCGTCTCCTCCTGAGACTCTTCCCCTCTCTGACTGAACAAAGCTTGCTGGCACTTGGCTTCCTGTTCAGCGATTTCCCGGGCGTGCTTGTGTTCCGGGTCGTGCTCCTTCGCTTCCTGGGCAGCTTCAATGGCCTTTGTGTAATCCCGCATACCAAACAAGATCGTGGATTTGCGGATATAAGCTTTGGCTAGAGGGCGGAGCGCCAACATTAGCGGCATGTTTAACCCAAGCACGAAATAGACTGACTGAACGCCGGATCGGTCTTGATCGCCTCGTTAACGTCTTTCAGTGCTTCCGGGAACGCCACAAGCTTCATGTACGCCGCTGCGCGGTTGTTGTACCCACGGGCATCGCTGGGGTCACGTTTGATGCTCTCCGTGTAGTTCTTAACCGCGCCTGCGAAATCACCGGCCTTAAACAGGACGTTGCCCTCCTCTCTCGCGGCAGCGCTCTTCTCTGGGTCGATGTAGGCCTTCTTATCCGCTTCAGCTTTGCTGCGCTCCAAATCGCGCAGCTTGTTCAGGATATCAGGTGTGCGATGCTCTGTGAGCGACTTTTGGAAGTATTTGATGGCTGATTCGAGGTCGCCTTTCTTGTGGAAAGACGAGCCGATACGACCGTACGCCTTCGCTACTAGTTTGTAGTCCGCCCTGAGTGAACGTCCCTCCTCGACAGCCTTCTCGCAGGTTTCGATAGCCTTGTCGAACTCGCCTTGCTCGAAGTATACGGCTGTCGATTTAACATTAAGTGGTGCCCGAAGCCTTAAGGGGACGAAAGCACTGACCTCCCAAGTTCGTGAGGTACGTAATGTCTTTCGGCCACGCATCCCAGGCTTTCTGGAACTGTTTCGCGGCCTCGTCAAATTCTCGTTTCTTGTACGCCTCGCTACCAGCTTTCTTGGCAGCCTCGCCTTCCTTTTTCGCGGCTGCCTCTTCGTCATCGGCTTCAGACATCTCGACATCCTCAGGCGGAGGAGCCGAGGAAGTTGAGGGCTGGGGCGGTCTAGATGATGAGGCAGCAGGAGAAGGAGAGGAGTTGGTGGGCGGGGCCGAGGTCGAAACACCTGGGGGAAGATCTTCCGAGCCCTCTGGGCGACTGAATCCTTGCATATCAATGCCCATAAGTGCGCCAATAACGTCAATCATTCTGGGATCCTGCATGGCTCTGAAGGGGTGTTAGCTGGGGCGAATGACACCGACATTCGATTTACTGACGAGTCGGCCAACACAGGATTCTGTTGGATCATTTGAATCTGTAGAAATAGGATGAGATTGTGTGAGCTAGCGAGACGCGCGCCAGTAGACCTTTTTCATAAACGATGGGTCGGCCAGATGCTTTTGTGTCCGAGGGTTGGCGGCCAGTTTGCCCATGAGATTCGGATCGGAGAACATCTTTGCAAAGCCTCCGAGTTCCTCCTTCTCCTCAACAGCTACAAGGGATCGTCAGGAACGTTGGTACGCTCTTGGTTGGGCCATACCCTTCGCGTCTTGGACCTCCTTAAGACCTTTCCGCAACGGTGCACTGTCTTCCAACTTCAACCCCTCTTCGTAAGCCACGATGGCCTCGTCATATCGGCGAGCACCGTGCAAGGCCGCACCCTTGCGTGCATATCCTTTTGACCAGGTGGGATTCACCACGACGCACTAGGAATTAATATGATAAACAAGACCGTTGGATGATGCCAGGGAAAGTCCGCACCTGATCGGCATCCTTCAGCGCATCGTCCCACTCCCTCTTACCTGCGTGGGCAGCACTGCGGTTGGAGTACAAGACATGGTTCTTGGGGTCAATTGCGATTGCTTGAGAAAACAAATCGATGGCCTTGTCGTAGTCTTTAGCAGCAAAAGCTTTGTTGCCCAAATCCTTCAGTTCGTTGGCCTATTGGAACGTGAATATTGGTGAAGGAATAACCAACAAGACAGACGTACGTTCGACATGTTGGATTCTCAACCGAATTGCCGAAAGGACAGTCTTTTAAATACAAGGAGAAGACGGTTCTAGAAGATTCGATTATTTAATATTTATTTTTTCACGCTCCGTCACCTCACGTGCGGCCCGGTCCTTGAACGCGTACACGAATCTCGCCTACACGCTGAGCCGAAGGTTCAGACCTTTCGCTTCGCGCTACTTGTGGCCGGTAACCAATGACCTCGACAACTATCGCTTCCGCCGACTGCTCATATGTATACACATGCTAACTGGTGCTAACCCACTGAAGATCTTTGCGATACCGATACCGACTCACTCTTCAACCTGATATCTGTAACTATACCGCGCGGATCGCGTGTCGAAGTAATTTGCTAGAGCGAGATACCCGACCGCTACTTGACCGCTACTGGGGCCCCAGTCCCTTGGCGATGGCCTGCGGCTATGAACGTATGGATCTTGTCCTGGGCCTGAGCGCACTTGTTCGGTATAATCCACCCCTGCACGTCGTCTCACTGGTGGTTCCACCACGCTGCTTGCACTTTGAAGGTCCGGCCTTGATGCTATCCACTCCCGCCGTTTGAGTCGGGAACCTTCCATTCCGGCGACAGACCTCTCCCTGCTTTTCGGAAATTAAGCATACCTTTTTGCTGTCCGAATGTCCCGCAGCGCCACCCTACAACGGCGCGGTAGCTCTTTAATATGGCCCAGCGTCCTGGCGAATAGTGAAATCCATTCAATTCTCGGTGACCGATAGTGCCAATCGAACCGTCACACGCCCATTCACTTCGCTGCTGCTCCACGTCCCGGAAGGGTACAAGACCATAAATCCAGAAGTCTATGAATACACTCGACATCTCAGCACGGCCACACTAAGCGGAACCTATTTCATGTGCCGTCTGCCTCTTCTCATCCGTCATTATATTCAAATGGTTTCCGAATCGCTATTACGACGGAATTTATGGGCTGGGTGGTCACTTCCGACCCTCCACAATTATTTTTCAGGATCGAACGACCTTCTGAAAGGACTACGATTTGATTCGTCCTCTATGGCCACGTTTGACGCCCAGAGAGTCGATCCAAATCGACCCAAAGCTAACCGGCAATGTTATAGTGCTCTTCTTCTTCTCTACTTCCGCGCTGTTCACGGGTAGTTAATTCCTTTCTACATTAATATTACATACATGCTCATGATCGTATAGTGCAGTGACGCGCGGCAACGAGCAGTCACGGTAGTCGAACTCGTCAACCAAAGTTGTGGACCCTCTAAATATGTCGAGGCCCCCAGTCTACGCCACAACTTCAAGCTTGTCTGTTTTCACGATGTGAACCCAGAGCACTGATTGACGTGTCCCACGGAGCACTGATTGGCGTGTATTACCAGGCAGTCGCGGCATTTCTGTTATCGGAAAGAGTTTGCAAATGGATTTAATCCTTTCTCGTATTCCACGTCGCCGAGGTGCCCACGACCATGAGCCAGCCACAGCTGACCTTCAGGTATGTTACCGTCGTCCGGTCAAACATGCTCATGGGTGTGGCCTCTTCGCCTGCGCATTGGCCCGCAGGAGGGTCTAATTCCGTCTTGCCTCCTCCTGGGTCCTTTTGCTCTCCTGAACGCGTAAGCTGGCTGAGCTGTTCTCAAATAAACTCTGGCTTATTTGCGATAATAAGGATAACAAAGCTTGAGCCTTGTGTGCCATGGTTGTCAGCCATCCATTCACCGAGTATTTTGGCATGACGGCGCGCTCCCGGCGCCCTTAAAGGGTGGGTATGTGCAGATGGGGCCAATGCGGTGAGGCCAACAACAAGGAGAATTAACTGATAGACATGTCCGTGTAAGTCCGAGTCCACCGGTAATATTTATTTCTCGACGTATACATTTTTTTTGACAGGCATTTTTTGGCGAAGAAGGAGCCAAGGAGCCTCATCGCCATACAGCTTGTGGTTGCGTTGGTATGAGTCGGGTTTCCTGGCTGCGTCGGACCAAGGACGCTCACATCAGGGAGTAAGCTATAACATTCGGAGCGACTAACTGACAGCCACTGACTGACCTTCGTAATGACCATTCGTTTTCCGCTGTAATGTCTCACGGAAAGTATGAGGCCCGGAGCCAATGGGGGCGGAGTGAGGCCGAAAACAGGTACTGTGAAAGCGCAGTAGATATTGTGGCTCCAGCTTCTCAGCCACGATGGATAGCTATCACTGATGACGGAAGTAAATAAAACCGGAAGTAAATGGCTGAGAAAATAGTGTCAATAATGATGTTGTACCTTTACTAGTTTTGAAGGTGATTGACGGAACGCGTACGGTGCGGGGAAGGCCGCTGATCTGAAAATTGTTGGGACCCCGGCTACCGCGCGGGATACTTCTTAAGCTTGCCCTCCAAGGGCTCGGCGCCAAAAACCGTCACGGTCCCCCAAATACATTACGAGCGGCAAGTTCTTCTGGATATACCGCTCGCCCGACCTGCCGTCCTTATAGCCAACTCGCTCTTCCCCTGCGCCCTTCAGTTCTATTCCTCCCAGCCTGTCGCGCGCCGGTCAATGTCTTTTGCCTTCTTTTCCCGCGTTGGCTGACCCAAAAACAGGGAGCACCATCATGCCTGACGATATTCTTTCCCCGTCAACAAGTACTACTTCTCCTGCAGGTCCGCGGCCGAGGGCCCACAAAACATCAAGTACTGGAACTGTCCGAGGAAGAACATCCCCAGCCCCAGGTTCGTCCGGCGAACAAAATGGCGACGGCCCACGCCCCACAAAGCGCGCGCGCAAGGCCATAAACTGCGAGCCATGCAGAAACAGCAAGCTCAAGTGCGACAGGTAGCACGCACACCTCCTTCTGTCCTCTGCGTGCCAGCTCACACGCCGTCTCACAGAAACCGCCCGTGCTCGTCTTGCGTATTGCGGGGTAAGCTTTCGTATCGGTTTCCGCATTGGAGGCAAACCTCAATCGAAGTTGGCTGGATCAGGGACTTCTGCTTTGTGTTACCAGGATTCCCGAGGACACGAAGGGGGAGACTATAGTATCCGCGGAGATGATCATCAGTAAGTCGGCTACTCAAAAATACACGCGCCCGTTGTAAATTTTCTAGTCCTAGTCGCATCGATCCCGCACAGGAAATTGCCCGTCTGCGACACTCCATCTCTCTTCTCGAAGCATATGTGTTCCCTGCCCAGCGCACATATCCCGCGGCAAGACGGGGAAGTGAAGCCTCGAACCTCATCCCGAAAAAAGAGGCCATTGACCCCGATATATCTGAGAAACTGCATCCACCCCCTCCGGCTCCCGGTATGCTGGGAGGTCAGGGCCAGGGGGGGTTGTATACTGGACCCACAAGCGCTGCTACGCATCTCTTAATCGTACGCCCTCAGCCGCTTGTTCGCCTCACTCCTCCTGATGTGTCCCCAGACCCAGCCCGACTCTCGCGGGTCGGATGATTCCGAAAGTCGTCAAGCAAGCCAGGACCGGAGCGATGACTTGTCGGCCATGAGCCACGAATATGACCGGGATTTGTTAGCGTTACTCCCGTCGGTGGATATTATCGATGGTCTGATAACCTACTATTTCGAATATTGCAACTGGATCTATCGGCATATCAACCAAGCAAGTTTTCTCCACCACTGGGAGCGATACAAGAATGGGTCCTCTCCGGATCGTACCATTCTTGCTACGGCATGCGCCATAATGGCCATAGCCACGTACTACCTCCCAACGCAACACAGACTTCTCGAGGGCTTTCCGGAAAGTCACGAGGAGCTTGGGCTCAAATATTTCGACGTATCCTCCACTGCCCTTCAAAGGCGCCAGGCGGATACGAAGACCTACAGCTTGGACCTCATCGAGCTGCTTTTGATTAGGTGCCATTACCTCACCACTGCGAAGCGGGACAGTGAGGAGATATGGCACGCAAAGGGCGAGATAGTGACGATTGGGACAGCAATGGGCCTGCATCGCGACCCGGGCAAGTGGAAAATGCATCGGGAAGTGGCTGAGCGCCGCAGATGGGCGTGGTGGCACATTCTTCTTCTTGAACGGTCCGCGGATCTTCTTGACTTCCATGCGTGGTAACTCATTCCTTTCTGCAGCTGGCAAGCGTTTATGTTTGGCCGTCCAATAGCAATATCCTCCCATCACTTCGACACACAGCTTCCGTCGTATTGCGATCCGGCAGTGGACAAAACGGGCCGTCTATACCTCCCCAATATAGCGCTATTTCGTTTAGCATTTATTCTGGGCGAAATAATGGATGACGCGGTGTCGATTCGCCCTGTTCCATATGACAGTGTCCAAGCGAACGATCGGGCGCTCACGCAGTGGATGGACACCCTCCCTTCCGACCTCGACCTCGATGATGTCAGCCGTCTTTTTTTCAAAAGTTTTCTCCTGTCTGACATGAGCGAGTTTAGTACAGACTGGCGCGTAACCTTGCATCTTCGAATCTGGCTGTCCGCCGACTTGGTGTGCAAAGCGTCGTCGTCCGCACTTCATACTATCACATCCGCTTCACTCTCCATAGGCCGTATGCCAATACGAACACCACCCTGCCCAAAACTCCTGGTGTCGAGCCTCCCAACTCCGCTCAAAGTCTTGAGATTGCCGTCAACGCCGCGGACAAGTTGATTACCATGACTGGGCAGTCGCGTCCGGACGCGGTAGCGCCGGGGCCTATGAAACTAGGGCATATGAGCTGGGGGCCGTTTCATTGCTTCTCGGCAGCCATGTTCTTCTCGTTCCAGCTCATTGCAAATCCCGACCAACCAGGTGCTAGCCTTTTCCGCGCGAGTATCCGCAAAGCCCTTGCGACACTGGAACAGTCGCGTGGTGTCGCCGTGGCAGACAAGGGCTACGACATTCTCCAGTCTCTTGCGCCCCTGTATTCCTCCGACTTTCCTCGCGAAAGCCCCGAGACACGCGAGAAAGAGAAGGCGAAGATCCTTGGTGTCGTGCGCAAGCTTGCTTTCCCATATCACGACTCCCACGACCCCCGGCGATTGGGCGAGTCGCCCAGCGTGCGGGGAGCGGCCAGTTCGCCGTCAAACTCCAACTCGGTCAGCCCTCCGTTGAGCATGGTACAAGCACTACCGCACTACGAGGGCATGCACAATCTATCTTCCGTCCGGACTCCGTCGGCGCCCCAGCCGTCTCCCATTTACACGCACAGCACACAGTCGCCGGACGGGCATATGCGATCTCCGCATTCGCAGTCGCAGATGTCGCCGACGATAATGTCACACCCTCAGTCGCTGTCAAGCATGCCCGCAGCTTCAACCAGCGGGTATAGCCAGTCGTACCAATTACCGCCCTCGCAACAGCAGTATAGCGGGGACGCGTCGCGGTTTACGCAGTACCCCCACCCTGTCGATGAGGAGGCAGTGTGGGGTGCCGCTATTGGATTTGGACACGGGGAATGGACCCAATTCTTGGACGTTCTTCGGCCCGAACACACCAGTAACCCTGGTCGTCATATGCAAGGCCCGTAACCTTTTTTCGTTGCTTTGTTTTCATGTATATCTTTGGGTGTATTATCTGATGGATTTATTGTAAGTACTGTATCTCGTCGTTGCTCTGATAATACCCGCCTTGCTCTGCTCCTTGATGTCTTGTCCCCCTCCTTGCCTGTAGCTGTAACAGTATAGAATGTAGTACATATAGCATTTTCCCAGCCAACTGGTTCTTTTTCTTTTGGGATCTAGCTCTGCGTGAGCTTTTTTTATCGGTAGTAACTCTGCCTATTTATTGTTACACGTCCTCACAGCGTGAGATTACTACTGAGTTTTTCTAACTTCTTTGGCCGGTTCATGATCTCGGATCGCAGTTGTGCAAGGCCAGCAGGCGGCGAACCCAGTGCTGTGGCAGCGACCAGTACCTGGTCGATCAAGGTGTAAGGCAACCATGTGGACGTAGCGTGCTTGACCGGATCCCGAGACAAACGCGTGTCGGCCTACACAAGTTTAGTTGTGCGTAGCCCATCAAGCCTCGAAATCTCACCTTTTGAATGAGAGAAAGAGCATGAGAAATGCACTGATCGAAATTTTCGTATCGCAGGTTTACGCGGATCAAATATTCGTGATGATGTTTCTGCAAGAGGTTAGCGTCTCCTTGCCAACGAAGTGTAAGATTCTTCGAACCTCCAATGACTGAATTAACCACGGAGGAGGTGGAGATGTTCTTTGGAGACTGAGGATGGTTTCCAAAGTTATTTTGGTATACTTATAATCCGTCTCAGGTCCATCATATCTTTCGAGCGATTTTCTTAAATATCGCCAGCCTTGGTGGGAAGGATTTCCGGGCCATGACGAGACATTGTCCGTCAGCAGCCAATCGGACGTATCCTCTTGTCTGAAGCACGAGAGTGAGATGTAATAGTCATAATGGGAGTGGGGAACTTGCATGATCGCGTCGGGATTCCGCGATAAACGCAGGCACTGAGTAGTCAAATGGGCAAACAGGTCCGTCATGTCGACTTCTAGGCTGCTGGCGGTAGCCATTGCGAGGTTGAACCGATTCGATCGGGCAAGTCGCAATACAATCGAAGTCGGTGGGAGATCTGTGAGGTATGTGTGCCAGCAATCCAACGAAAAAACAATTCCTACCTCCGAAAGACGATAGCGCAGGCTCCCTCTGGATTATGTCGATTTGAGCAGATAGTAGCGCATATTCGTGCTGTATTTCAGACAAGGTGATGATCTCGGAGTCGTGTGTGCCGGGTGTGAATCTACTGGCAGGTATATGCTGGGCGAGTTTTCGTCGTTTCCGCGGCTGCTGTATGAAAAATGAGTCCTGCGGGGGTGGCCAATGGACAGAACGAACAACTAACCTCGCGTGCATGATCAGCGACGAGGACGGGCAAAAGAAACCACGCGTTCTTTGGATCGACCAACGACAATGAGTTAATTGCAACCATGTAAGCCTCCTGCTGGTGTCCGGCCAGGGTCGTCCACAGGGAAACATCAGACGCAATGAGGTCTTGGTATTTGCGGGCCCGCTGGTACATTACTAGAGCAGCTATATCATGAATTGTCAGTTAGATTGAACGTAAAAATGACGACATGTTTACCATCCCGATAAGCTCCCCTAAATGTGTGCCAAGAATAGAGGATGCGAGAGTAACTGGGATGAATACGAGGATCAACGTTCCGAGCCTTGAATGCCAATGCCTCCTCGACTTCATCAGCAAAACCAGTAAAGTTAAAGGACATCAACTTTTCTACGGCATTCCCCTCGCACATGCGATACACCAATTGCGCAACACATTCACGTTTTCTAAGGGAAATAAGCGACGCAAAAAAGTAACAGAAAATAAGACCGACTGTTTCTCATAGGGAGTGGCAATTAATGATGAGTAGGCATCGTCAAATAAGCTCAGATCTGTATATCCCTTGATGACCGTGTACCACAGGGCCGCAGTATCCTCGTCCGGAGGGGGAACAGACAAAGCCAGCTGAGCAAACAAAACCTCGTGCTGGACCAGTGATGCCATTTTGAACAGCTTGGAAGCGTGCACGTAGAAGAAGAACGCCGAATCGAATGGATCACTGGCAGGAAGGACGAAGGATAAGGCTTCGTGATCCTCGGATGAAAGCGCATTATCAGGGCCTGGAATAGGTTGTTAAATCGTAAAGTATGATGCTACGCTGCGATGAACTGACCGAAAGCCCCGGCGAGTTTTTCCATTAGATAGGAAGCATCATCAGCACGCCCAATGTTGAGCCACAATCGCGCCAAAACGTAGGTAACACCTGCTGTCCGAGGAAGACATGAAATAACTTCTCTGGCGGTCTCGTAGTACCCCAACGCCCTCAGACGTTCGCAAAATATAACTTCATATTTCGTGGCATTGGCAGGAGATACCGATTGCAGTAAACCTGTGGAATCGAGGAAGCGATGCGCCGCGCCGGGAAGCCCAACAGAGTCAGCAGGTTGCACAAGCAGCCGATGAATAAGGGAATATGTAGGCGTGAAATGGGTTCCGCGCATGCTGCGAGACACCTGCATGTTGCGCAACTGCAAAATAACATCATCTGCCGCGACGTCCTCGGCAACGGGTTTAGAACCACTCGGGTCGCCAGCAGGCTGCCTGGATAAGAATCGCAAAATCGCAATGCCTCGGAACACAGCAAAAACTTCGGCCAGTAAGGCAGGGTCCCAGTCATCCAGGTCGGCGGCGAAGAAAAAGAGGAGTGTGACGAGAGAGAGACACAGTTCGTATCTGGCAGTGACAGTCGATGTAACGTACGTTGCCGTTAAAGCTCTTGACCAGTCAGAGTGTGACGGGGGAAGGAGTAATTCGACCTCCTCTTCTTCCCTCTTGACTTCGGAATCAAAGCCCCCGATGATGTCGAGGGCCGTCCGAGTTGAGGCGTCGATATCGGAAATGCTCTGCAGACGTCCGGACATCCAGCTCCTTGCTCCCTCGTCCAGCGCATCTCCAAATTTAGCCCGTAGCACCTGATCCTGAATGATATCGGCGTAGGAGAAAGCGCTCTCCTGGTGAATGATATCAACCAAGCGGCTCTCTAAGCTCAGCATAAACTGAGCGCCGAGTTTAGTTTGCAGCCCCCATAACACGCCGAATATGTTGTTGTGGGCTTCGATCTGGCGGTCCTCTTGTAGATTCCTGTGAACACGGATGGGTAGATCTTCAGTCACTAATGATCCCACACGTTCCCGTTCAACAACGATGATGTCGCCCTGATTTTGAGCACCGAGGACAAGTGGCCAGCGAGCGCCTCGCTCCAGCTCACGGCATCGTGCAATGAATCCCTCCCAGTCACGCTTTAACGCATTCCAATAGTTGGAGTGCTGTAAAGCCCCCGTGTGAGGATCACGGTTGAGATTGACCGTGCAGCCAACAACTGCGGCAATGTTTTCTCCCACAGTGGCGTAAGTTGTGGTGAGCTGAGGAGGAGGCGGACCAGGAAGGGAAGCACAGGCATCAGAATACTGTTCTATTGCCGTCCGAAGGGTCAATGCTGAGAACATTCCCGGTCTCATGATAGCCTCGAAGAACTTGTCTGTCATCGAACCTGGAGAAACAAGTAGTTCTTCGAGATAAGCCGGTGTGAGCTCGGGTTCTTGGGCGTAAGATGAGCTCAGCCATGGGAGTGCGCTGAATTCGCCCTCGGTGAATTGGGCGGTGTTAAGAATCGTCCTTTCAACCATGGATTGGCCCTGACGGTCCCACAGGGTATATAGTACATCGGCAATGACCACGAAATCTTGGAGATGGCAATGGGTGCTGTTTTTGGAGCATTCGATAGTCCCAATATCGTAAAACTGGTCGGCAACTGTGCCAAGCAGTTGAAAGCTTCCACCGGAAGTGGAAGAGGAAGGAGTAGGAATGAAGGCGAGCACATATATGTGATCTTCATTGGCGATTGTCGAGAAAACGCGTAACAGCGTCTGGTGTTCTGCATCAAGCAAAATATGAGGCTTTACGCCAGGACTTGATGGGCCAGGTGTCGACTCTCGACCTGGCGTCAACGAAAGCATCTTCGTTGCAACACAGCCTATTTTTGCTTTCCAGAAACGCAGATTTCGGTCTCGGGAAAGTGTCCAAATATGGCCAACATCGGTTGGCCATTGGTGGGTGGCGATGGATATTATTTCCGAAGCACCGGAATTGGTAGAGGAAAGGGTGGGCAAGAATGACGTCAAAGATGACAAGAAGGAAGAATGCTGGAAAACAGATTCAATCCACTCATCTAAACCCTCCTTTAACCTCTAAATGTAGGGCAATGCAAGGTGACTTACCGTCGCTACCATTAGACCCCAGGTGCTCGGTCTCCAGCCTCAGAATGGAGCCCCCAGGCTGGCTTATGACCACACAGTGCGTCCCTTGCACGTGAACGAGACCAGTCAATGTCCCAGAGAAATTCTTGATGTGATATTCGCGAACCGAATGGTTCGCGGTCTGCCGCAGCCACAAATCCCGTCCGCCGTCTATGGGAAGGACGACACGGAAAAGTGAGCCGATGTCGGTGACTGCGACGACGTGGAGCTCGGTTTCCCATAGGAAAATTGCAGGAGATGGGAGGACAAGTGCGGGAAAAACGAAGCGTACAGGAGGCACGCCAGTAGAAAGCGATAGAATCTCCAAGATCAGGCCACCGTGAAGCACGCGGAGAAGTATAGTTCCTGTGCTGGGAGTGTGAAGCACGGCAGAATACGAGGCGTGCTCTGAGGGAGGACCAGACGCGTCGGGAACAGGTGGGAGGGAGGATGTGTGGCGGGTCGTTGATATGGGAATCGACGTTGCTTGAGCTGAGGGGGTAGAGCGAAGACAGTTGTGCTGCCACTAAAAGACCGCGATCCATGGCAGGGACGCGACCGTGTCTTGCGGCAACTCGTGCGTGTGGGTGCGTGTTGATTTCAAACGCTGTTGGAGCCCGAAAGCATCCGCGGCTCGGTAGAATCTATTTTTAATTTTTTTTGGGTTTCTTTATTACTTGAAAGGCTGGATGAGTTCAAAAACCCAGGGCCCGCGTAACAAGAGAGAACAAAACATTCAATTCGACTAGTTACATCTATCAAAAGGAGGAAGGCTGGTCTCCCAACTTGAAGACCAATACTAAGTTGAATACTTGAAGGATGAATAATGCCTCAGTCGAAGCCTAAGGGAGCATGCCCCTCCTCGCCGGCGAATAATGAGAGAAGACGGCGGGCTGGCATCAACCACTTTAGTGTTAACGAAAGCGGAGAGCCACGAATAATGTTCCATGCGTCGAGTTCAGCTGATTCGCCTGTGGACAAGTGCGGACAATCGAAGCCCGCGGCAGCCAAGGGTTCAGGGTGACTCAACAGCGAGAAGGCAGACAGTCTTTACCGAGTCATCAGAGATGCACCAAAGGGCCATGCAGCAGTCCACCTCGAGGCCGCGAGCGCTGGGCCAATTCCGAGTTTCGACATTGCAGAGCCATGAATGAAGAATAATTTGTTGGACGTTTTTGAAGTACCCGCCCCACGTGAATGTCAAGAAACTTGCGAAGCGCATTTGAGAATTAGAGACAAGAGATCGAAGGTGATTTACATACATGAATTTGACGCCTGAGGTTTGAACAGCATGGCATTAATCGTTTATTCAGGGAGGCAATAATCCCCGGGTGACAGAAGTCGCGAAGATGAACAGTTGGATTAATGTGGGGTCAGACGGTGTGCATATTTGAATGACACCATGCGGGGAACCACAGGTCTGAGTGGCAGTGGAGAACCGTCAAGTCATGAATCGCAACAAGCAGAAGCTGGAATCCAAGGAAAGAAGGATTGGAAGAATTGGGCTGAACGTGACACAAATATACGTCATACCCGGATGGAATCCACCGAACAAACTTGACGCGACTTCAGACTGGCGTAATCGCGTATGTTTCTCAGACAGAAAACCATGTTCCCCGGTGAGAAAGTGACGTTGCCGGGGTCAAATCATGGATATAAGGTTCTGCTGAGAATACACCCACTTCTCAGGTAGTTCCGCTATCATGTTGTTGGATAATTGAGTCCCATTTTTCAGTGACAACTTCTCACTTGGTACAAAGGACATCATGCGCAAATCTTCGTTGGAGCTAACCGAGCGTAGCCAGCAGATTTCCAGATAGGCAAAGAAGGACTAGATATGATCTTGAACGATCGAACCGTTGTTGATGGATGTGCTTCGGGGGTCCAAAAGTCGATTGATGCTACTGGACGGCGGGTTGAAAGAGTGAAGCTGGACCTACATCCGATTGATTTGGCGGTAGCGTATGTAGACGAGTCAAAGGATTTTTGGCCCCGATCTCAGCCGCGACAGCGATGCGCAACACGCAACGAGGATCGGACAGATACAGCCAGATAAAGAAAGGACGATGCGTCAAGTAAAGTATGCCCATATAGATCTCGAAGTTAACGGACACCGAGGGACCGTCTACTAGAGGGACCAGAGTATCCAGACCTTTAAATTTTCTGGTTTTGAGGGTTTCACACCGTTCCCGAGAGTGGCGAAAGGGATGCGTGAGACCAGACAGACAACGTGAATCGGTCGTCGCTCCTATATGTTCATTGTTGAGTTTAAGCAATGTCGTGGATATCGATGAATACAGTAGAGGGACTTAGAGGGAGCGCGCCAAAGTTGAGAAAAGCTGTCGTAAGCCAACCTTAAAGCTTAAAACTTGAACATGCAGGCAACTGAAGATCGGCAGAGTGGTGCGGTGAGGCAGTAATCCCGACCTTATCCCAGCATGAACTTGATTGCAACTGAGAAGTAGTTGTTGGCGAGTCGACAGTCTGAGTTGTCTGCGAGTGAGTGGATCAGGTATCGAAGCCGTCGGGGATCTCGCGGCCCCGGGCCGATGATCCGCTCAAGTTTCCCTTTTCTGTTGACGCCCAAGTTGGTTCAAACTAGCGCGCAATTAACTGCTCACAGAACACCTGTCGTTAATCAGTCATCCTGGATCTACACTGATACTGCTTAAAGCTTGTTCAACAGCAGAATCAAGGCCGAACCCCCAAATTCGATCTTCCCTGCAACTTCTTGACTGGGTGACTTCCATCGGCGTTCTGAATCTTTTCATGCATTTACATTGTCTAAATCACCGGTGCGCCTTCTAAATGAGTTTCCCTCATGTAGGCTATCCAGAATCGATTGTTTCGCAACCGTTTACGGGGAAGCTGTGGCGAGCATGCGAAGGCACCTGGACCTCGTTTTTATTATGCCGCCGCAAGCATAAAAAGGATGAGCTCGCAAGACCGCAGTCGCTATCCGTTAACAGAGATTCCCGTTCTCCCCCCTCATCTCCAACCTCAACACAACCAACAATGGACCAACTCGTCGCATACCAAGCGATCTACTTCCCCGCTGACGGTTGGCCGCTCCGTGTTCAAAAAGTGTTCGGTCTCACTCTTCCTCTCCTGCAGGACGGCAACCCTCTGTTGTAGAGCTCATGACTAGGTACTGTAGCATTTTCTTCGACCTATTTCAACCCTCAAAATTGTTTATTTAGCCCAATGACCATGCCGACCCAACACGGCTTCCACACAGGCCCCGCCCGCCCGCATGCCCCATCCCGAGGTTGTATATGGACTATGTCGGCGCCCATTGCTCGCTACAAATAGATCTTGAACTTACGGTCAACCTTATTCTAGGTTGCCGATGGGATTGGTGCCCGACCGTGGCGATACCTCGTAAGTGGCCAAGAACCTGCCGACATCGAATTCTAATTTGTCCCCTCAAGCTCGTCGAGTCACTGGACGGCATGAATAGAAAATTCACCAACCCATACGTCGTCTTCTATCCGACGCTGTCTCGCGACGGAATGCCTTTCCCTATCAATAAATGGTACAAATTTCGTCTCAGGGAACATCAAGACTGATAGCCAAAAAGCATCCGTGATATTCAGGGACCACTCTTCAATGAGCAGGTGGCTTGGAGAGGTATGTTTTTTTCCTTCCGACCCTGAATGAAAATGAAATATCTGCATAGGCAACGTGATTATCGCCAAGTTCCGGGACAGTCCGTTCACCAGCATGATTGACGCGTCCATGGCCGACTTCCCCATCCTCAAAAAACTTTCTGAGGAACCGCGGCTCTCCCCATGCACACCAGTGATTGTACCTACTTGAGCGGACACTTACTGGCCTTCAGCTATTTACATATGTTTTCATTTTACTGGGTTTTGGGTGGACTTTGAAAACTTGAAATGTATAAATTACTAGGACAATACATGGCTACAAATCTTCTTCGTCCTTCTGGTGCACGGTTTCGCCCTTTCGCTTCGCCGCCTCCTCCGCCTTCGGCCTGTTTCTTTGCATCGCAGTGCACAGGTATAGGACTCTTGGGGTCGATAGGACGATGCGAGACCCGGCCGATTTTGGTATACTCTCTGTGGTTTGCGAAGAACCTTTTCCAGTGTTCCACGCCCTACGTCGGCCTATATGTGAATATACGAGAAAGGGCCAAGGAAGGCCTAGACGCACCGCCATTTCCTCTGCAGAAAGCCCACGGAGATCATGGGTGCGATGGGTCTCGAAGCAGCCCGTTCCGAACGCCCGCGCAGCATCTATGCCAGCCCTGCAATGCATTTAATGAAATGCCCCGCGTAGAAAATGTGAACTAACATGAAATGATAAGAGCCGCCTGGCTGGTACGCCGCGCCCTTGCTGACATCGTAAACGTCTCCGTCAATCTACAGATTACGGGTCGTATCAGTCCAAGCCTCAACATTAGTGGCCGTCCCCTCACCGCTAGCCACGCGGGATGCCCGTCCTCGCCGTTTCACAGCCAGGGCCCTTTCTGAGAAGAGCCGCTGGTCCGTCTGTCGTGCGTCTACGTCAGCCGGACTCGCACATAGATAAACGCTCCGCTGACCGGCCAGAGTGACTTGAGGGTCGTGAGCTTGTTCTCATACTCCCAAGTATAGCTCCCCGTGATGAATTTGCCCGCGAGGACCCCGATTATGGTAGCGTAAAGAGGAACTTGAGGAGCCCGACCAGGCCGATTTCTTGGGGCTCGGTCGGGTCGCGCGGGAGCGGCCCGACCTTCTCACCGGGAGATTTTCAGGTCGCGGATCTTCTTCTTTTCAAGCCATTCCTGGTGGAGCGCCTCCTGTTGCTCGCGGTACTGCGCGTGGCTTCATTGGTATGTTAGTGAGCGAGTCCCCGATGACGGATCCACATACGCTAAGAAAGGCTGGTTCGCTGACTTTGCGGACACCATCCGGTCAGGGATGCTAGGATCCTTCACTTTTTCCTCTGTAAACCACCGTCAGTTGTGATTCGAACCCATAGGACGAAGCGAAGCACCATCCGGGGGCGCGATATATGGCGGTGGGGTCTCCCCTTGTAGTCCACTCATCCAAGACATTGCGAAGTAAAGTAGCGTGAAAGCAGAAGGTGACACGTATGTAGTGGCTTGAGTTGGTCGCGTCAGGTATCGTTATCGTCCTGGTTCAAATTTCCAGTCTCCACGTGCTAAGGGCGATCAATTTCGGGACTGTCACACCGCCCCGCCACCAAACGCGCACATTGCGCATGCTCACATAACCATAAGCATATGTTGTTTCAGGCCCATTTACAATAGAAAAGTACTTTAGAGATTCAATTAATTGGGAGCCGACCCCACTGTACCGTATTGTGGTAGCGTAAAGTAGTTATATTACAGACTGGCTTCAGCGGAGGTGGAGGAAAGAGGTAGGCGGATGAGAGGAAGGGGGGAGTGAGAATAGCATCGGTGTAAGAGGATACCAAATAAGCCGTGTGGGCGAGAAGAATTGTACGATGAGTAGATGTAACGACCCCCAGGGTAGGACGTGCCTGGCGTGCCAATGGAAAAAGAATGGAGCAAAGAAACAACCAGTGAATGAGGAGAAGAAAGAGAGAAGATGCGCATAAGAATTGATGTGAGCAGGCGATGATGCGAAACCCATGCAAAACAGAGTCAGAATCCTATGGTGAAGGGGCGGGCTGTGGTATGTGGCGGCCGTGTTCCCGCTCGCTCGCCTGTTGCGAGATCGTGATGTACGCGCCCGTCTCCTCTGACGCCAGACCCGGTGGCGAGGTAGGGAGCATTCGGATGTCGCCATCACTTGGGTCAAGTTCCTCGGCCCAGTTCCGTACAGAGAGGAATTTTGGCGTCTTGATGAACTGGTAACAAAAAAAAACGTCAACAAGTTGGTTGGCAGGGCGTCTCGCCTGGAACAGACCTTTGGTACCGAGTCGGTAGCCATCAGACGGAAAACGTGCATCTGAATCCGCTCATACAGCCGGATCATGGTCTGCAGCTGCGTTGCGTTGAACGCATTCGCCTGCTCGGGGTCAACCTGACCTTGGAACACCTTTCCTGTCATGCTCGTAACAACATCCTCCAATACTTGGAAAGTTCGTTTCGTAGCCCGTGGTCGATGTTCAGCTCGCACTGACTCGACGGCGCGAGATACTTGTTGTAAATGAGGAACGCAGTGTTGATCAACGACTCGTGGTGCTTCTCCATAGCCGCCTGCCCAGGGGTAGCCCTAGAGGATTTACCCGGAGCAGGTGCGGCGGGGCGATGGCGCTGGAGGTGATGTTG
>JARJCX010000354.1:0-120533 GCA_029282285.1 Mycena rebaudengoi
GGGTAAATTCAGCTTCTCAATGAAGCATTCATAAATGTCCTAGTCCAATTTAAAGTATTGGCATAGCAGACATACAGCCAGGCGGTAAATGATGGATGCTGACAAATTTGCCTTTTAAGGTACATTACCCGTGATCCAAATTCAAACTCAGATTGACCATCCTGTCTTTCGACACGAACTGTTTTGATACGACAGGTTGGACTTGAGCCTATCAAGAACTGTGGACATCCTGGGGAACCCAACATTTTCACTCAATATCAATCAATGCTTTGTTAATTCATGCGGGACATTTCAGAATGAACAAAAATTGAAAAAGTCACTATATATATATGTATTGGGTAATGACAAATATATACAGGGAAAATAAACTATGTCCTATTTAAGTGGGGATTGTCAAGTGTAGTGTACTGATTTTGGCGGAGGACAAGAGTAAGGGGTACACATTGACGGCACTCAGGCAAATGGTCATGAAGCACAGCAACGGCTTGGCAACGGCAGTGAGAAGGACAGGCGGAAATGGGGCAGGGAGGTTGTGGTCAAGTGCAGGGTTCTGGTGAAGATAGTGGATGGGGACAGCATATCGTGCGAGAAGACTGTGATTATTCATACATGAAATTAGTATGATGTCAGAGAAATGATTGGATACTGACCTGGAGCAGCAGGGGAAAACTGTTGGACCTGTGCAAAGAAGCTATCAAGAATGAGACAGGGTCTGCCACAGGCGGCTCATGCATAGACAGTGCATTGGAGGACGACAAACCACAAACGGCAGGAAAACCGGTGCAGCGCAAAGAAAGTAACGGGCCATAAGCGGCCAAAGTGCAATGCAGCGCAGGAAGCAGAGTGCTGGGGTTGCGGTGCAATGAGCAGTGGAGCGGGCAGGGGGAGGGCAGGCCCATTTTCGTGATGGAAAATTTCGCTTCATGGCGGAGTTTGAAATGGACTTTGAATTTGCGCGAAGTTCGCTGCAGTCAGGATCTGGTTCCTGCCTGCATACAGGTGCTTTAAATGGCATTGAGGAGGAGGAAGAGCCATATTCAATTTACTGTTCTGTATATTAGTTTTCAGGCTTATGCAGGGAGGGTAAAACAAGTGGATTGATGCAAAAGTGGCTACAGTATTCCAGTGATCTGGTGCCGGAGTTGCCGGGATATCTCAGAAACATCAGTGGGACATCCAACGGAATCCTGGTCAGAGCCTCAGATGCCGAGCTCTAACAGACATCAAATATCAATGATTGATCAACATCGGCAGACCAATGTCTGTCCCACATCATTCCAAATTGGCGGCATAAGTTCTGGACCATGAAAATGTCGATAGCACCCGCTTGTTGAGCATAGGAGGAGGTGTGGGAATACAAAGTTCCTTTTATGGATGATGGCATTTTCGCCTCGAGCTTGACTCAAGTTGGCTTGAGGTGATGGCATGATTACCTTGACCTCTCTTGAACTCAGCTTGCAGCATCACTAGGTGCTCCAGGCTCCAGCTTTCCATATGGGCCTAAAGTTTGACAGAATTACAGCTGTTTTCATAATTGATGACAGTCAGCGTTAAAAAAAAACAAGAACAAACTTTTGGCACCTCCTGCTTGTATCGTTCCTCCTCTTCCTCTGAAGCGTTTTGAGACCTTTTTTCTGGTGATAGTAGCTTTCTAGTAAGCTAAACTCGAGTTTCTCGAGGTTGAATCAGCCCAAATGGTTCGCGGCAAAATCCGACCGTCAATCACCGCTGCAGCCAATATACGCAAACACGCTGCGCGTCCCTCTTCTCTTGCCGCGTCTTTCTTGCTCTTTTGTATTCTATCGCTCCGAAGGCACACCTGCCGTCCGCAAACACACTGCACCCCACAGCGACACCTCATCGGCGCGCAGCGCTTGCCGCCGCCCGCGACCATCTTTATAATGGTCAAAATCCTGCGATCCATGTCAAATTTTCGCCTCCCCCACCGCCGGCTGCCGCCAAGGCTCTATCCTGTCGCCCAGGACCGCCAGCTTTACACGCTGGATGCGCGCACGGACCATTAAACAAGGTCTCGTGCTGATGGAAGAAAAATTTAGCTCTGGTATGCTCGAGACCCGGTTTTCCGCGTAGTTCGGGCATGTAGTAGTAGTATTACAATGCAATATATTTCTAATGAACTACGAAGCGCGCGAGTCAGAAATAACCCATTCCCGCAGCTACACTTATGGAAAGCCAGATTAGAACGCGTACGAAAAAAAAATGAGCATGCACCTAAGAAGACTGGACTTCCGCGCGTCGACTGCCCCGCAGCAAAGAAAAAAATCACCCAAACACCCAATCAGCCGCCCATATAACCAGCCGAACGAGCCCGTACTTACCTGCTGCTGCAGGGAGAAAAAATCACGCATATGTCGAGTAGAATGAAGTCGTGCGTACCTGCGCCGCGCCGCGGAAAAAAATAGCTATTTCTGGGCCTTGAAAACGAGAAACGAGAAAGATTGGGCATTTTGCGCTTGAAAACGCGTTAGAAACACGCGCATATATCGGGTAAAATCAAGGCGTACTTGAGAGACAAATTGCAACTTGAAACGAGAAAAGTTTGCTGGAAAAACACATCAGAACATGCCTAGCAAGAGGAATTAGAGCATACCGAGCGGAAAACCTGGGAGATGTCTTGAAAGCTGTACGCGGACCAGTGCCGCGCAGCAGCAGAAAAAAAAACGATAATAGCGAGGTTCGGGGTTGACAGCGAAGGGCCGAGGCAACTTCTGGGGGTGTGGTGATACGGATGTGTTTTTGCGCGCAAACGGCGTTGGCATGCTTTGAGGCCGCGGGAAGAGGAAAATGAAGCGTAGGGCGCCACATAAGCATAGAATAGTCGATTGGGTAACGTTTTGAGCCTCCCAGGTGGCGCCTTGAGGACGGAAAAAAATCGACATCATAGTTCAAATGAGATCAGTACTGGGATTCAATCCTTACTAGCCATTCAGTACTGACTTGGGTAAATAGGGAATGTATATCGCACCGTAGAATTATCTGGGTGCAGCCGGTGCACTACGCGTACATTTTCTACAGCCATTATACGAGGTAGACAAGAGAAAAGGGGAAAGTAGTAGTACGCGCACAAGAGGAAGCTGCAGAACGACATGGTGCAGCTGCTGAGACGACAGCACCGGTGGAACGCGGCGAACACGGTAGACAGCACACCCGCTTCCCCACTCGCGACACGACACAATATCCGTCTTGAGAGCAAAAATAACTCACCTCGGTGTAGAAACAAGAAATACCCCAGGACAGCAGTGAAAGGGCGGACAGGCCTCTGCAGGAGCGCGGATTACGCGCGCATCCCTGCATCCTGCTTCTCGCCGTCTCCCGATGGTGGCGCGAGGGCGTCGACGACGTCGCTGAGGTGTCGCTGTGGACGGCAGGTGTGCCTTCGGAGCGATAGAATACGAAAGACCAAGAAAGACGCGGCAAGAGAAGAGGGACGCGCGGCGTGTTTGCGTATATTGGCTTGTCAATCAGCGGTGATTGATGGTCGGATTTTGCCGCGAACCATTTGGGCTGATTCAACCTCGAGAAACTCGAGTTTAGCTTACTAGAAGGCTACTATCACCAGAAGAAAGGTCTCAAAACGCTTCAGAGGAAGAGGAGGAGCGATACAAGCAGGAGGTGCCAAAAGTTTGTTCTTGTTTTTTTTAACGCTGACTGTCATCAATTATGAAAACAGCTGTAAGTAGTTGACATGAGTTCTTTGAATTTCTACAGCGCTAATGAGGCAAGTTTATACGGAGAAGGATGGATCCCGTGGGCACTGGGTAGAAGACAGGACTCATACTGCCATGCAAAGCACTGGCCTCAAGCACAAGTCGAAAAGTATATCTCGTCTCAGTATTGTAGAAATTCCAGCCTCAGAACAGTAAAATTTTACTATTTCAAACTACTATTCTTCGTCCCATCATCACTTTCCAAGTCTTAAGTCTTCCTTGAGTAAAGCACCATTTGCAAGCAGCAGCTGGATGACTTCTTCATGTCCATTCATTGATGCTGCCTGCAATGCAGTCCCAAATTGTCCACCCTGTGCATTCACATAGCACCCTATCAAGGAGCAACTGGACAACTGCTGCATGTCCTTTCCTTGATGCTGCATACAATGCAGTTCCATATTTCCCACCCTGTGCATTCACATCAGCACCCCTATTGAGAAACAGCCGGACCATTGCTTCATGTCCTTGCAGTGATGCTGCCTGCAATACATCCCCAAAATGCCCACCCTGTGCGTTCACATCAGCAACCCTATCAAGGAGCAGCTGGACAACTGCTTCATGTCTATACATGGATGCTGCATACAATGCATTCCCATGAAACCCACCCTGCACAGTCATGCTGGCACCCTTATCAAGGAGTAGCTGGATGACTTCTCATGTCCATTCCTTGATGCTGCCTGCAATGCAGTCCTATATTCCCCACCCTGTACATTCACATTGGCACCCTGATTAAGGAGCAGCTGGACAATTCTTTATGTCCTTCCTTTGATGCTGCCTGCAATGCATTCCCGTATTCCCCACCCTGTGCATTCACATCAGCACCCCTATCGAGGAGCAGCTGGACAACTACTTCATGTCCAGACAACGATGCTGCCTGCAATGCAGTCCCATATTCCCCACCCTGTGCATTCACATTGGCACCCTGATTGAGGAGCAGCTGGACAACTACTTCATGTCCATGCAATGATGCCACCCTGCAATGCATTCCCATAAAACCCACCATGTGCATTCACATCAGCACCCCTAGCAGGAGCAGCTGGACCACTTCATCATGTCCATTAGATGATGCCTGCCTGCAAGACATTCCCATATGCCCCACCCACTGCATTCACATTGGCACCTTGATCAATGAGCAGCTGACCATTCCAAGTAGCCACATCTTGAAGCACCAATGAGTG
This sequence comes from Mycena rebaudengoi, assembly GCA_029282285.1. NCBI lineage: Eukaryota > Fungi > Basidiomycota > Agaricomycetes > Agaricales > Mycenaceae > Mycena > Mycena rebaudengoi. The sequence continues at coordinate 4,907 of JARJCX010000354.1, forward strand.
ATTGCCCCTTTTGTTGGTCCCAGATGGACGTATCATGGACCAAAAGATATTTTGCTGTTTCCTGCAAGTTGAACAGTGTGGAAATGAACAGGTCTGTGGAGGTCTTCACATCCTTGTCATAAACATTCCAGGGGGAAGGACGGCAACCATTGATTCTTTGAATAAATGGCCAGAATTCCTGGAGCCATCTGGAGGCATGCGCCAGGAATGTGAGGATTATATCCTGAAGAATAAGCTCGGGCCTGCCCAGCAGCATGTACCAGGCAATATTGGAATGAATAATCCAATAGTGCATGTTCTTGCACCAATGCATCCAACTTGTGGTACAAGTCTGGCAGCTGCAAAAAGTCATCATACAAGAGGTATGTCAGACATCCATGGGTGATTTCTGCCTGTGCAAACGGGAATTTACTGGTTTGCACATGATCCATATAATCTTGAGTGGTATAGTGGATGAATCGAACACTGCCATCTGCATGGTTGATAACAACCAAGCCAGCACAGACAGAAAGAAAGATATCCGGGTCAAGAAGACCATCATGATCAAGTGTTTTTGTGCCTGGCTCGATAGCAATGGCTTCCCGGAGTTCTGCAACAGAGAGCGGCCTCTTGGCATTTGCAATCCAGATGAGAATTCTTCTGGCAATGTTTCTGTCATCTTGGCTTTGAGCTTCAATTCGATCCATTGCTTCATCATAAGTATCCTCCAAATCTGTTGGCAGGCTTTTTAGAGCTTCACAAACAGCTTTGACAGTGTTTTTTATTGTGAGAGAGTCAATGTGGAGCTTGGCAAGCAGGAACCTTGATCCTCAAGTCAGAACATTTATCAATGACTAAGCACCAGCACTTACATTCCATCAACATTGCCAATAATTTGGTTCTCAATTTCCTGGCGTAGCTCTGGACGGGATTGAACATGTTTTGACAACCGAAATGAATTCTCAATTTGTGCATCAAGATATCGGCGGATATCCTCCTCTGTTGCCCGGATCTCGAGAGCTGGTGTCTTTGGAAAGAACATCTCGGGAGTGATATGGGGCCGTGAAGTCAAGAGTAAATTCATGTTAGGCCTGAGTGCTGCCAGGTGTTTCAGCAGTGTATGGCGCTTGGTCTCCGGAAATTCATCGAGGGCATCAATAATAATATACACCTTGGAGTAATCCTCCATCACAGAGGAAAGAGTTGCGTGCATCTCATCAACTGAGGGTCGTGTTCGCTTTTCAAGATGCTTATGATAAAGTGAATGTGATGGAGACCCGGGGAGAATGGGCTTTCCAAATATGAGCTGCTGCCAGAGGCCTGCCAGAATATTTTCGGGGGATTGCATATCCGTCTCCTTGTGGTTCAGGTATGCGCAGGCAACCCCGACATTCGCGCTCGGAGTCTTCTCCCGAAGATAATCAACAATGGTTGATCTATTGGGGGTTGAATAAATATCCTCAGCCAGAGAAAAGTACTCACGAAAGCACCGTTTTCCCGGCCCCGGCTGTATATGATCAACGTGAGAAGATTAGAGCTAAAAAGCCACCCACGCATTCCATAACACCACAAAGTTGCACCAGTTCTCGAGACCCAGTCTTCGAACCTAGCCTCCTCAAATAACCATAGGCCTGTTCCATTCTGTCGAGCGTGAGATATATCGTCGTGCCGCTGAAAGAAATTCAGGAGCGAGATCCACTCAATAATCTTTTTGCGTTCTACTGCTGCATGCTCAGTTTCTGCGCCTGCTGAGATGTGAGTCATATCCAAGTTATAAGATGCTGTCCCGAGTTCACTCACGTTCATGACGTCTTGTTGCTGCTGGCCAGCATCCCTGGTAATAATAATAAAGTAAATGACCAGGTTGTCTAGTAATGAATACATACCAAATGTCCAGCACCAGCCAGGTATTGAGCAATGTTTTAAATCTCTCTATCTTTCAAGATCGTCTTCCACCTCCTTCTTGTTCCACAATGTCCAGCTCAGTGCCTTCGGGATCTTGTACCCCGATTTACTGGCGATGCGCAGTTTATCTGTTACATGCTCCATTGTCTCCCTAAATTGATCTAATGGGATGTAGAGGCGCTGTATTCCGTTGGCTGATGGATTGCCCTCCAAGCGAGCTAGGAGGTCCTTGAGCAGCGGCTCGAGGTTTCCGAGTTCCGCGAAGAGGCTACGCTGTTCCTTCGGTGCATTGACGACATCTGTGATCATCCCGATAGTCAATTTAGCTGCGGACATGAGCTGCAGGATGCCAAAGACGATACTGAGAGGATCGGCCATGGTGGACGAAGGTAGGGACATTGATCGCTATTAGAGCTCGAGCGTACGCCGGAGAAGCTGTTACAGTCGACAAGCAACCAAGAATTTTGCCAAAAATAGAGCGTCCTCTGGGGCGGCCGCAAAAGATGATTATCAACCCATATTTCAACCAGTGGTAGGTCAGTAAGTAACTCAATTGGGATGATAATCAGCGAGCCTAGGTCAGAATTCAACTCACCGTAGGTTGACTCATTTAGGATGAGAACTTTGATCAAAAATAGTTATTTTTAACCTACGTCTCCTGGCACGGATTCCGTTGAGAATCAACCTATTTTTGAATAGATGCATTAACCTACATACAACCAAGGAGCGATTGATTTATCCACTCATGCCTAGATTATTATTCATCCAAAACACTGTTCAATTTCGTTTTGGAATGGCACCGAATAATCTTCATTTGACGGGGTAAATACAGAGAAAAGAAGTAATGGGATGGTGAAAGGGCTAAGCTTATGGTACGCATGGGACAGAGCGAGATAGGTACAAGGGGGGCACCAAGCTATGGCTGGTTGGGTGTGCATGCTGCATTATGTTCATGCCGTCGGCAGGCTATGAAGAAAGCACTTGTGCATGAATGGGGCAAAGTACGGCGCATCGATTCTGATGAAGGTGCGGTCATGTTCCCTCGGTGTGGTTGCAGATGATGCCCGGGATGCTACTTATGTTCGGGTCTGTGCATTTTCCGTTACTTATTGAGGCGAGCTGACTATTGGATCAATATGAAATGCTGGTTGACCAATATGCCTAGTACCGATCTCGACACGAGAAATTCGAGCTTCAAACATTTTACGGCCAATTGACTCGTATTTATCGAGTTCATTTTCCAACTGCCGTCGAAGAGATTGGAACCAAAGGGCCAACCACGAGTATATACCGGCCAACCACTTTCATATTTGCGGCGACTCGTAACTGTGTTTCAGATTGAGGGGGTTGAACTCCCTTGCAAAGGGTGCAAGTAAGTGACGACTGGGCAATTATTGATCGCAGTGGTGCCCTCGCGCGTGCAGAGTGGATGGGTGAGGATGTTGTTAGAGACAATGTTGTCGATAATGCTTAGTCATCTCATCCTTTCTTGAATTGGACTCGATAAAATTTGTCCTGATCGGGGGCTGAATTTATAGGCTCTAGGAAAGAGACTAGTACCAAGGTTCCTTTGTATCAACATTTCCTTTCACTTGGATTGTACGGCAAGGCGATTAATCCAGTGGCACATATTTTTTTGCGATCAAAGTCTATTTGTGTTTCCAGCTGCGCCGTCCGCTACAAATAATCGTTATTTGAGGACAGAGACGCTCAACAGAGCTTCCAAATTCATTCCGGGCTTTATACTATGGACTATACAGTAGGAAAAAAAAGAAAACACAAATTTTCATACTATATCCCACTGGGAAGTGGGCCACTTAAGAGCAATCAGTGAATAGCGACCCTCACACACTTAAAAATTGCATTTGGTGTGCTCGAGATCGAAGATAGGCCTATTACGGACCTGTGAAGCACTTTTGGCCGATTTGTGGTGGGGTGGTGTGGGCCTCAGAAATTTACTTTCGGCGGCAGTCCAAAAGGGGTAAATATCCGGAAGGACCAGGCGGCCAAATCGTGTACTTTTGCACTAATAACTAGGATAGAACTGCTTAAATATGTCATGAGGGAACCAATACACAGTCTGATATATTTAAATGATAGGTTACATGCATCTTATTGGTAGAAATAATTGCTTCTCCAAGGCACAGATTGGTGAAAATTACGATGATTGAGGAAGTTTGAGTCGTACACCCCTAAGGCGCAGCAGGGACTAAAAAATACGCATGCAGTGGATTTATATGAGAGATTGTAAAGTTCTTGCAGCGAAATAACCGCATCTAAATCTAGATGGGGACCACAAAAAATCTCCAGATTTTGATGCTCGAAGATATCTAGTTGGAGACAATAGTGAGCTCCCAGCACCGGTTCTGATGGATGAAATATTGATGAGTATTCCCAGTCCATTAAATTAGTCTTATGAATCGATATGCAACGGCGGCCATCCGTATCATTGAGGGTTTACTCCCTGCAGAGCAGCCAATGTCAAGCACCCAGAAAGTCCAAGCGCAGATGGATGAGAAGAAAGCTGAGAAAAATCAAGCCGTATCAGCCAGGAAAGCACATAGCAAGGAATTAGACCTTAATACAAACATAACGAGCCCCAAAAGTCGTGAATCGGTGAAGAACTCGTCGAGAATAAGTTGGTGCCGTTAAGCGGTGATGTTCTCACGACAATATGGCTGTCAAACATGCCATAACTTTCGAGCCGCACGGCATGTGCCCATCAAACTTTGCACAAACAAGGGTCTGAGGTTATATTCCATCCCCCAATTGCAAAGGGTGCCACAAACTGACTGACCAGACTACTATTAGCCAGTGGCCCACTACCTGGGGGTGGCCCACTTCCCAGCGGGTTATAGTACATTTCGTTGTTTTGAATTCACTTATAGGTTGATTCGGACATAGGTTGGTTTTCAGCCAAATACGCTCCCATGACAGACCGCATGAGAAGTATCCAGTCATAGGTTGAACTCGATAGGATCCTATGCAACCTATAAAATAGGTTGAAAGTTGTTGATCAGCCTAGATCTAGTTGATAATGTATCGCCGATTCGCGGGGCCTCGCCTTCATGGTGGTCTGAATCAGTATATTGCATGCTGAGACAGCGATATTACAAAGAATGGACTGCGCGATGTGCCATATGTGTACCGCGAAGGAATATAAATTGAGTAACTATTAACAGCACCGTAGAGCACTTTCTACTAGAAAGTGCTGACTCCGAAGCCGACAGGGAGAAGGGAAGAAAGCACGCGAGCGCTGACGTGTTGTTTCAAGGTGATTGACATTTCATGAATATTAGTCGATGAATGATGAGCGCCAGTGAGCGCCACGCGCAGGAAGAACGAACATCAACGGCCGCACCCGCCGCATTGGGCTATTAAGCTTTTTTCTGTTTTCTCCTTATACCTGGTCACAATTTAGTCTGGAAACATCCATTTATTAACACGAAACGAATACATGACAACCAACACCACCGCCATCCCCGCGGGCACGGTGTACCCCGTCTGGTACATGCCCTTAGAGACATGACTGGAAAGCGAGATTGGTCAGTATTGGGTATTTGGAAGGGGTGAAGTAATGAAATGCAGACCACGAAAGAGGGAACGAACGAAAGAGTAATGGCATGACAATAAATAATAAAAAGGACTACTCGCACATGGTGCTTAAGTGGCTGACACGCCCGCACGAAAAAAAAGCGGCCGACACGCTCCCACAAAAGTGGCGGACACGCTTCTCGCTGCTTGCCCTCACGCGGCTGTGCGCCCTCCGCTCCACGAGTACGCCACCTACAGGCACGATATTCATGCGTTTATCGAAGCAGGGAGGCAGAGGAAAGAAGGGCGGGAAAAGGAGAGGCTAAACGGGTGGATGGACGGGTGGATGGAAGGAAGGAAGGACGGCAATGCTGGGGCGGGGCGTGCGATACGCCGGAGGAGAGAGAATGGATAGGTGGGGAGGGAAGGGGAAAGTGAGGGAATGGGACAAGATGAAGCGAGGCACCGCGAGGCTGGACCAATGACGCGCGCCGTAAACCCGAAGCTCACGGTGCGTGCGACGGAGGAGGGGGGCGAGGGGAAGGGAAGGGAGGGAAAAGAGAGGGAGCGGGATGAGACAAGCGCGCGCTGTAAACCCAGAGCCGACGACGCGTGCGACGGAGTGGGGCGGGAGAAGAGAATAGAGAAAGAAGAGGTGCGGGGCAAGTAAGAACGAAGGAGTGGGGGGGGGGTGAGCCAGGATGGCCGACATCACCATCGCTAAAGCCAAAGCTGGCGACGCGTAGTTGCGGAGAAAGGGATGGGGCGGGGAGCGAAGTGGGTGAAGGTGCAGGGGCAGGGAGTGGAGAGAAGGGTGGGGAGGCGGAACGGTGGGGTATCCGCCATATGCGCGGGCGAGTGCAGGTGTAGGCGGGGATGAAGAGGGGGAAGAAGTGTATGTGTATGGATAGGCGAGTGAGTGAGGAATACACCCGCCCAGAAATGAGGTCAAAGCGAAAAGGCAGGCGCGCAGGACGCCAACGCAACGCCAACGAAAGCAAAGGAAACAATCCCGCGACAAGGAGCGGAGGGGAGGAAGGGGTGGGCGTGGATGGATGAAGGATGAAGGATGGAGGGACGAGGTAGCTCGCGCCTGATGACGCCCAAAGACGTGCGGGCCACAAGCGGCGGCGATGACAGCGAGACGAGCCACGGGTGGAAGTCGTCAACACGTCGCGAGTGACAGGGCGCTCCCGAAGCGCAGTCAGTAGACACAGTGGGATGAACAACCCAAGAACTCAGGATAAACGAGAAGAGGCGGCGGTGTGACGGCGGTGTGACTGTCGGATCGGGAGAACCCGGCAACACAATACTACAAGTGCCACTTGCTTCTCGCGCTGTTCACGCTCTTGAGACAATCCGGAGACTGGGGATTTGGTGAATTTCTTGTGTCTAGCATATTCGACCGTTGCTCATGTTGCCGTAGGTGCTGCGGTGGGCTGGCTACCTACCCGGCCATAGCCAAATTTCGGGGGCAGGGTTATTTTTCGTACAGCTGTAACTGCGGTAACTGACAAGTAATTGAATTAATTGAAGCTCAAAGATCTGCCAATATTTATAACGCTGCCAAATTTCTATCAAGTTCCAGTCCGCTAAGCGCTCAAAATTTATATACAACTTCCTTGATAATTCCAGATTGTATTCGCCTCGACATAAGATGTTCTTGTCTGCATCCTGTGCTCTCCTTGCGCTCGCTCTTGCCGAAAATGTTGCTTCCGGGCAATCAATCCCATATACGCTTCAGAACTTCGGCTTGGTCGGTCAGAAAGAACCTGAGCCCAAAAGTATACCAAATGCGATAGACTCCCAGATATTCCATAGACCCTGTATACTTCCGGACTTTTCCGGTATACTCTGGCCCGCTTACCAATGTTACATGTACGGTAGACTCTGTTGTTTGGCCCTATTGTTACCATTTCAAACTCCGCCGCAACGCGTCAATTAAGTACTTACGCGTCGTGCCTCTGCCCACGCGACTCCCATCCTCAGTTTCCATATGGACACTTTCAACGAACTCCATGCTCAGCTCAGCACTGTACCTGGTCTCTGTGACTCCATTGGAATGGAGAAGGGAATGGCGTTCATCCGACTGGCGGCCCGCTTGAAGGATGCCATAATTGCTGCACAACCGGCAAAGCACGACGCAAACCAAGCTCCTGAAGACATCCCAGAGCCCATCCGTGTATACCTGGCAGCCGCTACAGAACTTCCTCTCGAATTTGTTGATGGCTGCTGGAAGGCATTTGCAAGCCTGGCCTGGAGGTACGACGAGAAGGGAAAGCCCCAGGGAACAGATGCACAGGCGTTCAAAAGGCACGGTCTCGATGATCTTCTCTGTCAGTTGAAGCACTTGTCCATTCTTGTTTTTTTCTCATAACCGTATGATGATCAGCATCCCGGATGCTCTTTCCTCCCAGCCACTACTGTAGCACCCCAGGCTGTACGAACACAGGTCTTCTCCGTGACAAAGACGGTCCCTCGAAGGTTGTCCTTTACACGCTATCTGATGGTGCATGCGCGACCTTTGCCACTCACCTAAGCTGTTCGCGTAAGTTGCGACTTCCTTGGCACGTAGATCCATTTGACAGCGGATTTTGAAGAGTGTAAAGCACGATATTACCCGAACTATGTGGTTCGCGATGGTGTTCGCAACTACTATGACAATATTCCCGATGCCATTCAAGTTGGAGAACACCAATATGTCGAGCGCTCCGTACTCAATTTATTCATCCATTTGATGCTCATTTCATGGACATCGGCTACCAACGGCGCGCGCATCTATGACGCCTCTTTGTCTCGGCCTGAAGATTTCCCTGACCACCCCGACTGGATGGACACGAGCTTAAAGCTTCGGCATGAGCATGTATGGGATGGATTCACAATTCTCTCCCTTCTGGAAGACCATGAAGCCCGATCCACGACGTTACGTGTTCCGCACACCGGAGACCAGTGCGACCGCTTCACGGATGCGATGGCGGAGCGCAATGCGCGCATTCAACTGTGCGGACAGCCGGAGTGGGGCCACTACTGCAATAAGTGCTTGCGCGTTTGGGATGACGATGGGAATTTGAGTATGTTTCATTTTGTCACTGATGCTTGTTGGGCTAACGCGCTTTTCAGACAAAGTCGATGTCGTCGTCGTCGATGGAATCACGATAGGACATCCGTGCTGCGGTGTTCTTCACTGCGATACAGCTCTGGCCAGCAACAGACATCGCTTCTGCCCAAATCACGCGCATCGAAACAGGGTTTGTGCCGTGGAAGGTTGTGAGATTGTGGCAGACTTTCAAGCTGGTTACATGACTTGTGAAGACCCCAATCATCGTCTGCTCGAGACAAACCACAAGAAGCGCGACAAAGCCATGTTTCAGCTGCGCACACGAGTCGCACGCCCTGGTGTTTCTAATCCAGAAAACGCTTTTGAAGCCGAGGTCACCGCAGAAGCGTTTGAGGAGCTTGAGGTGCCATCGACCTCAGATACTGCCCCTTGTCCTGCGTCCAAGAATCCGTCGGGTAATCGCAAAATACGGGCGCTCTTTGGACGGCGAAAAACCCACAACCAGCAAATAATTGTGCGGCCTTGTGGAATTATCGTTGCTCGAGCTACTTTCTATGGCTCCGAGACCGTGACTCAGACTGCTGTGAGTAGTATTTCGGGGGTTTTCTTTTTCAAATCTTTGCTCCCATATTGATTCGTTCTTGTTGTCACAGGATATGCTCCGCAAGGTCTTTAGACCGCATGGATCGATGCCCGACATTGTCATCTACGACAATAATTGTACGCTCTACAAGCACCTCGCGCACATCAATGATCCCCTCATCGAGACGGTGGGATTTCCCGTCGACGTCTTTCATTGGACATGCAAACATAAGAAGGAAGGTATCGAATGCTCCTACCATTGTAATCCCCTTCTATTCCCTGAGCTCATCGGTGACGATGGCAAGGGATGGTTCTTCAACTCTTCCATTGCGGAGCAGACAAATGTGTGGCTGGGAGGTTACCATGCCATTCTGCGTGAGATGGGAGTTGTCAAGTTCAATTTCTTTCTTGATGAGATGATCTTGCGCAAGAACAGGCTAACAGTGGAGAAGCTGAAACAGTCCGGATCGTGCCCCGGAATCCGTCCAGATGTTTCTTACGAATACTAAGTAGATACATGCTAATTAATTGACAATTTCGAGCTAATAAAAAAACGAGGGGAAGGGGGAAAAAACATCATACTTTACTTTTCCGCGCATTGAACTTCTGCTGTCCCGACGACGTGCCCCGCCACGTTGTCCACCACCCATCGCCGTTGCGAGGCATATTCGTTGCCGCGTCGCGTTCCTGTTGGGTAGAATCTTTCCAAAATCCAAGTTGGCGATAGAATGTTGCCTTTTTGTATTCGACGCCGGGGAACACCTTCTTGAAACGATCTTCCACTTCGTCATTCCCGCGTCCGGTAATCCGCTTGAACGCGAAGGCCATGTCACGGGCATAGATGCCCTGTGGCCATGTCCCAAGACCGTGTTGTACAAGGACATGTCCCTGCTCCCATAATTCATCGGCAGTGCTGAGAGTATTCGTGACATCAGACAAGCTGGAATCATGGAGGAGCTCGGGCTTGGCGAAGATATCAGGAGAAGGCGACCAGTGATCAGAAGACGGCGACGAAGTGAGATCAATGACGGAAGATGATGACGACGACCGAGAAGCAGCAAAAGAGAGCAAGGCCGACGCAGAGGGAAGGGATGAAGGGGATCCTGCAGGGCTAGAGAGGGCAGTAGGGAACGAATCCACGTCGATGGGGGGAAGACGTGGGCGCCGTACTTCACTCTGCGTCGTCCGTGCAACCTGAACAACGCGATTGGAGCTGTCGCGCTCGTGATCCGGTTTGCGCTTGAATGATGCGGCCTTTCCGGATTTCGACACAGGAGCGTAGAGCTGGATCATTGCGTCGATGTCTTTGCAAACGGTCACATCCAGTTGGCGGACAAGCAATGTTTGATTTGAGACAACAGTCAGGGTGGTATCGATATCGTCGCGAGTCCAGATTCCTGACGGGAAATCGTAAAAATACACCTCGGCGTCAGCGGCGAGCTTCATTTTGCTGAGAACCCTCGGAAAGAGCGAGAGGTTGAAGTTAGGGAGCGTGGTGATCCCCTGTACTCGGAGGTGCTCCGGGGGCTCCCCGTTCTAGTTCGAGGACAGTGAGCGTACATTTTACGCAAGTGAGACTGATGGTTTACCTTGAAATAATAGCATAATTTGATTTGATTGTGTGCACGCTGGGCCTCTATCCGCTTCTGATCCGCCTCCGCCTTCGCCTGGGACTGCGCAGTAAGTCCAGCCTTGTATTGGTTTGCCCATGGCGCCTCCATGGGCTTCTTGTAGAGCTTTGGGGCAAGGTTGCCGGCAGTCGCGATGGCGGCAGTGTCTTCGACAGTTTCGGGAGGAATAATTGGGGGAGGGCGTGCCAGGGTCGACGGATTGCCATCTGGAGCAGGGACAGGCGTGGAAACTCGATGGGGGGCGTAGCTACACCCGGAGTTCTGGAGCTGGCAACAAGGTTTACACATTGAATGGCGACAGTTTTTCGTGATAGCGAGGCGGGTGCATATTGTGATCGCGCATTTTCGTTTGGTAGCTGATTCGACGGTTGGTGCAGGGTTTGTATCGACAGTGGGTGCGGGGCTGGGAACATTGGTAGAAGAGAGGAGGAATGGGTCAATTACGGAGCTCGTAGCGCTGGGTTCAGGAGAGGGATATGATTCATTCCGTCCAAAGGGATCGATGCCGTAGCCATCACCCGGGTTGAGACTATATGGCGAGCTGGACGGGGGCGGAACCCATTCGAAATATGTACAAGGCGGGGAGCACTTGAACAGAGTGTTAGTAATGAGGATGGGAGAAGAGAGCCTGCCTACACGCTGGAAGTAGAGGTCCCGATGCGCAGGGTCGACAGTACCACGACAACGAAGCGCACGAGGTATTTGACGTTGGCATTTTGGACAGAGTATATATAGGGACATGTGAGAGCAGTTTTGACCACAGCGAGCACGTAGTTTGGGAGTTATCGCGTCGGGATGGGGCGGCGTCGGTGTGGCTGGCAGGTCACGGCTGACGCCTGAGTGACGTTGTGACAACTTTGAAAGTTGGATTACCAAATCAACCTCGGCGTCTAGCAAGTCTATGAAGTTTCGAAAAATATACAAGAGTCTACAGGATCTACCCGGAGTATATACGGTCTACCCAGTATATATAATCTACCATATACTTCGGTATACTTTTGGATTCAGGTTTGTTCTCTGGTCGGTCCTTCTGGTCTGAATTGCACAAGCTTCGACACTATCCGGGGCCTGGGTCTGACCTGGCACATCGTCCAAGCGAATGGCATCGATTCGTCGTTCGCATTATCTACCTCAGTCTCCACTGTTGAGCTGATGCAAGGGACGGTCGCTGCTGCGAGTAATACGGTCGTCGACATTCTTTGTGCGTATATATTCTCTCTATCCGAGTCTCCAGAATCATGAATGAATGCTCATGGGTATTTTCAACCAGCGACCAACATTATATCTACCCCCGCCACATCCATCACATTGCGCTCTACTTTACCAAACGGAGCATACCATCTTCGCATCCATAGCATCGTCAATACGACGATTGGCACGAGCAGTACCATCCAAGACATCACTGCCCGTGGTGCAGACCTCCACTGGACATTACCAACCGCTGGTGTTGGATGCGGCGCAGGTCTCCGTCCGGATCCCTTCGTCGCCAGCACCAATCCCCCTTCTTTCTTCATCAGTCAACCGTTCGGCGGACAGATATTCCCGCTTTCCCACTCTGGTATTACTGTCGCATGGGGATGGAAGAACCGGGGCAATGCAGGCGGCCAAAAGATATCCTCGTTCAGTCTTCAGGCGGTCCACGGTGTCAGTGGTGCCTTGCTGGGATCGCCGATCAGCGTCGACTCGAACGGTCTCTTCCTTGGGGCCGTGTCATTCGATCCTATTAACATGGGCTTCCCAGGTAACCAGACGGTCAGGATAAGGGCGACATACATTAATGCTCTTCCCAATGGTGGCCTTACTGGTACCACACCCCCTGGATCCGTAGTCACATACACCTCGGAAGCGTTCAACATCGTCAACCAGAGCGTTAATAATAATTGCACCGCTATCAACAACCCGGCGAAATGCTCGACCGGCGTTGATGACACCACGCCCGCTATGATGAAGAAGTTTGAATCCTTCGTCCCTAGCCCCAAGTCCGATGGTGTCACTGGCAAAATCACCATTGGCTACGGTCACGTTTGCCAGAAGATCAACTGCACCGAGGTCCCATTCCCACTTCCTCTCTCCGAACCGAACGCATCGCTTCTGCTCAACATGGATCTCCTCGACTTCACAAAATGCGTCAACACCAACACGGGGCCCCGCGTCGTCCTGAACGACAACCAATTTGGCGCGCTTTCGTCCTTCGCGTTCAACGCGGGCTGCTCGTCGCTCACGACCTCGACGTTGCTGACGCGCCTGAACAACGGCGAAGACCCCAATACCGTTGCTGCGCAAGAACTGCCGAAGTTCAACAAAGCTACGCTGCAGAATAAAACTGTGGTCGTCGTTCCAGGTTTGACGAACCATGTTTCAGACATTTTCAAGGGTTATCGTACATCCTTGCATTTGAGGCATAGCATTGGGCTTCTTCTTCATTTCTAGTCCTGTTCAAGCGAACTGGCGCTCTGTCCGCCGCTGCCCCCTCTTTCGATTCATACACCCTACACAAGGGATATTTGAAAGTTAGTTAAATTTTTAATCTTGCCGCGAACTGGCACTGTGTCTGACGCTACCGATTTACAAGGGGCCTTCGGCATTTAAAAAAAAGATAATGGCTGATTTTCTTTTTCGTGACCTCTTCAGTGGACCGACCCATTTTTTTCATGTAGACAGCTTAGGTATCTCATTCGCCACTCATGAAGGGATATCATGGAGCAGGGGCTGACTCAAGCAAGTAAACGAACCGGAATGACAAGTGAACTATTGCGTAGCATACAAGTAGATGTTTTTGGTGAGATATAGTAGCAGAAATGTGGACTAAACCCTGGTGTAGATGGAGTAGTCTGACAGTCCCATGCCCTTGAGCGAGAAATTTAACTGACAACCGTTGCCTAGAAGTAATAGAATTAGAACAAGTCAAGAAAGCAGAGCCGGCAAGAATGAGAAATACCTGCTGGAGCGCAACAGACGTTTGAGCAAGAATGCGACCGTTCAAAGAAGCTCCGGTGAGGAGGCTGACAGAGGTTGCGCCAAGGATCACACCCTCGAGATGTGCGCCGGCGCCAACACTTACTGAGCCTGAAACGACCCAGACGATGTTCGATTTAAGTGCACCGCCTGCAAGTATAGCTTTCTTCCCAGCGGAAATGTTCAGAGTGCTAGCAACTTGGAAGATCCAAGCTTTGAAAAGAAACGATAAACAACAGGTTCAGGAACAAGACAGATAAACGTACTGTCGCTGGAAGTTCCAGAAATGGTGAAATCGGAAGTAGCCGAAACGGCTCCAGTCCATTTGTAAAGACCAGGAGTAAGTGTCATTCCGCCGATATTTCCTACAGACATGTGAGCTCATGAATATTAATATTGTAGACAGGGACTCACCGATGGGGGTGAAATCTGGCGGGGTTCTACCATTCGCATCGTTGAAAGCAGTGACCATGTCGCCGATAGCCACAGTAAGTTTAGCTGGCGTCGGTGCATTGTAGCTCGCAGCATAAAGCTTGCCAACAACTTGCGTGGATGTTGAGAAAGTGCCAGTTGGATCTAGCGTAAGGGAGAAACCGGTAAGCCCAGTTGCTGCTATTGGGCTGACACCGATGTCCCCAGCTAGCAAAATCGATATTTTAAAAAATTGGTCTTTGAAAAAAGCAGAAGAAGAGCGTACTTATTGAGGAGGGCGGGACGGTGGACACGCCGGCTTTTGAGAGAATCGCAAAGGTCCCGGCTGTGCCGAGGTTGACCCCAGCTGGACCAAGAGCTACGGCGCCGTTGACAATGGACTACAGAGAAAAATAAGTGTCAGGACGAATAAAAGCATGGAGAACATACCAAAAGAGTAATAAGAACTGTGCTGGTGGTAAATGAGAGCATGGTTGGCTGGGTGGTTGGGAGTGGGAGTGGGAGTGGGAGTGGGAGTGAACTGGTGGGTTACTGAAATTCAACGCGTATCCTCGACCTTATATACTGTTTCGACCCTGGCGAGGCTCGCCCATCCGCTTCAAGCCTTCAGTGCGCCATCGTCTGTCAGAGCACGGGTCCGTGCGCCATCAGCTCCACGCAGTATCTCGTATGTTCACTCGTGTAAGATAGACAGTGCTTGGGTTGCCACTTGGATGGGCCGGATGGTTCTTCATTCTACATCCCCGGAAGGACTTGAGACAAGGGCCGGAGGGATTCTGTTCCTGATTATAACGAGCAGGAGCGTCTTGAGTCCAGCATAGCAGCTACGGAATGGAACAGTGGAGGACGATGGTATTCGTAGCGGCAGACGCCGTTCGTCGTTCGAGCCCAACCTGCGGGCATAATAGATGTTCAGAAGAACCGGTCGACAAGTAGCAGCGTGAGATATGACCCCGCCTAGTATTGTCCGCGGCCCGGCTTGGGCCCGGCCTGACAAGGCCTGGGCTTCACTTTTGTCAAGCCCACGACGAGGCGCTCTTCAAGTCCGGGCTTGGGCCTAGGCCGGTAATTTCTTTTTTGCCCCAGCGCAGACTCGTTGATGTTCGGTGCAACTGAAAATAACCCAAGGAGGTGCAAGCGAGGCGTGGAAGTGGACGTCTGCACGCCGGTAATGTCATGAATCGGACAGCAATCAGGATTACGTGAGAAATAGTAAGGTCACAAACAAACACGTCCAAGGAGGCAGATGTTGTACCAAATCTTCATCGCATTAAGGACCCAGACGAGGTTTGAGTGTGAGCGTCGTTATTTGAGCGCATGGTATTCCCAAAAGGGAAATAAATGGTCTCAATCGGCGGTCTTCCACCGCGCATCGTCTTTCGCGGGACCATCGTGACTCTCACTGCCTACGCCTCCCGCCCCGTAACCCACTCTTTGGACATGCCGACTAGCTCGACCGCCACTGTACAGCCTGACGTGACTCGAATCGAGAATCTGCGTTCTTGGCGATCACTCTGCTTTTGAATTTTGCTCCTGCTGCCAGTGCCGCATCTCACTCGTACTCCCATACCTCAAGGTGCATTCCACCCTTCCTGGCGCCAATGTCCCGCATACGGCCTTCTCGAGGCTAGGCGGTCTGCGTCGCCCCCAAGTCCATGGAATCGCGGCACCTCGTATTATTTGGAGCTGGCCTAGCATTGGGCTCGTGTTGTCGTAGAGGCCTGGCTGGACAGGAATGAAGTCTCTAGATAGATGGTGAGTGCTTCTCTATGCGTTTACTAGTTCTTCTTTCTCTCTTTGTGCTAATATATTGTCATTCTTCCAGGCGCGCCATACGAAGGCAGCTGAGCGCGCAGTGGGTACAACGGGCCATAGAGAGGTGATTTTCGGCTTTCGAAGGTTGCAGGACGTCGCCTTTCGTCGGACGCGCTCGATGCGCATGGCTCGCCGCTCTTTGATGCGCACGGCTTCGGGGACAGTTCACCGCTCTTCGACGACGCGACCTCCTCGCTCTTCAACTTTGCCATCTCGTTCGCGGACCTCACCTCCCTTCTCGAGGACAGCCCGCTTTCCGCTTCACGGGGGTCTCAGGCGCGTCGGGCAACGACGGCGATGGAGATCTGCTCATCATTCTTCGGCGCCGGCGACACGTTCTTCTGACAGTACTCGCACGCATAAGACGCACAAGACGCGCAGCTGCACCTCTTCGGCGGGCTGTTCGCGTTCCCCGCGTTCGTCAAGGGCGGGGCGGGCGCTGGTGCGCGGCTGTGGACGAGCGTGGCTACTTCGCTTGTGCTCCCCACTGCGTCGTCAACCAACACGGGTAGCACCATGGGCAGCACCGCCTCTCCCTCCCCTACCACCGCTCATCGCGCTCGAGGTGCCGACGCAGAGGTGGAACTACCACCGAGCTGGACGAGCAGCAAGGTTGTGCCGACAGTCTTTAGGGTGCAGATGTACGTGTTTTTTTTTCCCACTTCGTGCCCTACTTCGCACCCGTCTCCCAAAGCACACTTCGCCCCCTTCGCGCGCCACTTCACACCCTTCGCGGGCGGCGGGCCTGTGTTTCGGGCGCAGCTTGCTGTCCTCGTCAAAAAAATGTCCAAGGGATACCCATTGGCATACCACCCTGTTTCGTGTTTTATATATATATATTATTTATCGTTGACTTCGGCGTCTGCGCCCGCGTCGTGGGCGTGGGCATCACCGTCAGCACCATCAGTTCGGACTTGCGAGGTCTTCATCCGCGCCTCATCATCGACGCCCGTCGGCATCGTGTCGCTGCTCGTGTACCACCATCGCCACCATGACCGCCACCACACCACTCCCCACCCACTTGATAGAAAGCCTTTAATACCACGCGACAATGGCCGCATGCGACTAATCGTAGGCCACTCCACATGCACCCACACGCGCGCTAGTAAGCCCACCCTCAACCAACGCCAAAATATTGACTGCGGTTGGATTGCGGGTGATGGAAGATGGAAGAACTCACAGTAACTCCCACGTTCTCCTTCCATCCGTCACAGTTTAACAACCAAGGTATGAGCTTCATCCTCCGTCTAATAGGAGAGACTGTCACAGTCGTAAATTTTTGCATCCGGCGAGTTAATAAGATTCTCGGAACTATTATTGGGTTCGGGGCAGAATATTATACTCCGTGCGCAGTGTATGAGCTCCGAGTCCGTGTATAAAATTACAGACACAACTGAAAAAAACTCTTCAGCTAAACCTCATCCTCCTTTAAAGGAGAGGTCGCCTCTATCGACAACTCCTCTCGCGCACAAGTCGACCTCCGCACATTGTACTAAGGACGCATCCGCGTTTGCCATTTTGAAGTCGGGCTCGGGCTCGGGTCCAGGAAATCTCCCAGCATTTCGTTCTCGAAAAGAAGCGTGAAAGAGGGAGAACCATCTGTCGCAGGCGAACCAGAAGTGGTCTCCAGCTCGACGCAGAAAAACTACGAGTCTGAGTTCGGGTTTCTTGCATTGGAGTTTGGGTTCGGAGGCAAAGTTCCACTAGTGCGAGCGCGCCCTTCAAGCTGCACATGGTATAGATGTTCTCTATGTAAGAGTCAACGAAACCTCCACCCCTTTCGAGAATGCATCTCCCTTTCGCCGATGACGAGGCCCGCACCATGCGCTGCGGCACCAGGATTTGTGTTCGAGATACGGGCAAATTTAGCTTATTTACGAATTTAGTATCTATTATTTAGTTCTTAAATCTTTTCACTTAAGTAGTCGCTAATTGATCAGAGTTCAATTGGGACTGCCGACACTTGAGTAATTTAATACAGTCAAGCGACGTACAAGCAGGCGTAAACCGTCTAACTACTTGCTTAGGACAGTAATATCGTCAACTTCCAGGTGAGCGTGCAGCTATCAACTGGAAGGTGACGTAGTAGGCTTGAATAGTCTTCTAAGTCACTTAAATCACGCAGGTGAATGAGGGAACAAAATGGTATTGAGTAAAGATAGGATTTCCTTAGATCAGAATACATTGGTTTATATAGTCTATCTACAGTTCTGACTCACTGTCGACTCAGAGATAAAACTACGGAACCGTTCTCGGTGCCAGTCATTACGCCGATCAATATTTGATCGCATCACGGACGCAGAAGACGGTTTAGAAGACCAAGTCGTGTTCATGAAGTTCATAGCTACAGAAACGTAGGATCGTAAGAAGGTCGTAAGAAGAAGTAATTAGATCTAAAATAGGGGTGAAGGTGTGAATATCCATAACAACTTGGGTAAAGGGGATATGTTGAGAGAAATGTTAACGACCACGACACCTTCAACTAGACAGTCCTATAGTCCCCTTCCAGCTCGTCGCTGTGCAATATCCATTATAATTGTGGATTTAGGGTTCCACTGTGCCTTTTTCCTCAGGCAACATTTTTATCTCGTTTCTTTCATCAGAGCCAACAGGTCCCACTCCGCGTAGGAAAATAGCCGCCAACAAGGTACCTGAGAACAGCGAACCATAAGTACCAAAGCATTGCGGTAAAAGAGACGCGCACATAACATCGCCATGGAGAATGAGGACCACTGAGCAAGCTTGTACGCCCTGAGTGGAGCGGAAGCCGAGGTCTCGCTTCCTGGAACTGTGTTATACAAAATGGTTGAAATAGCAAGGCCGAACGCCGTCCCCAACTGCATCGAAGCGTGAGTTGAGACGACATGTATGAAGAGGAAGAAAGTACCTGCGTCAAAGTTTGAAATAATCCACCCGCAAGACTCTGCTCGTGGGGCAAAGCCACTGTGGCGACAAATAGCGAGCCCGCCGCAAAATAGAAATCGGCGCCGAAAACAGACACAATCGTAGACGGAAAGCCATAAGCCCAGTATGGCGCTGACGGCTGAATCAGAGCGAATAGAAGGGATCCAAGACCTGTGAAGGTTGTCCCAAAGACTAGCCAGGAATTAGCAGCTTGTAGAATGACAAATGAAACCGCTACATACCGACGAGATAAACGAAGTCCAGGCGACTGACGACCAGGACAACAAAAACATTGCAAATAGCGCCAGCGACGGTCATTGGTAGCATCCTCACGGCAGTTAAGCTCGGGGATAGCCCAATGTAGTTTTCATAATACAGCTGGAAATATTAGCAACGTTGATGAGTACTGCGGGACATTGCACATACTTGGGCCCAGAAGTTCCATGAGAGGAAGGCAGCCCACTCCAAGAATGCAATGGCCTGCACTACGGCGAATTTCCCCTTGGCGCGTGTCCAGAGGCTTAACTTCATTAGGGGTGGACGGTGGGCTCCGTCGCTGTTTTCCAGATACCACTGTAACAGGATGAACATGGCAAGAAAAAGGACGCTGAGGATTAATAGAGCAATGATATCTGGACTCAATCAAGTGTGAGTTGAGCATAACGGAAAGAGGGAATTCACGTGCATGGTGTTTTCCAACCGTCGGGAGCCAGTTCGCCTTGTCCGAGGACAAACACCAGCAGAATGAGGCCGGAAGTGACGAGAAATGCCCCCACCCAGTCGACTCGTCGGTCTTTTTCTGTGCTGGGAACGTCGGGATCGACAAGTAACAAGCCACCGAATGCACAAAGAGAAGAAATTCCAGCCATCAGAAAGAACGGCGAACGCCACGAAGCTCTGAAGCGCCCAGGGTCAGGATAGGGATGAGTAATTTTTTAAAAAGAGACAAACGCCGTATATTGAGTGAGCAGGCCACCAATTTGGGTTCCGACAGCTCCTCCGATAGGTGCACCTGCCGCGAAGGTACCAAACGCTGCAGAACGAGCTCGTGAAGGAGGAAATGCCTGTGCAAGTATCCCTAACTATAGGGGCAAAATCGATGGGTCGGACAGACATTTTGATGGAGAACAGACTTACACAGGCAGGAATAAATGATGCAGGGCCGAGTCCTTGAAATCCACGGAGTACGAAGAGAGCAATAGGGCTTTTTGCGAATCCACACCCAATTGAAAATGCAGCGAGCCAAAGAGTTCCAATTATGAAGAACTTTTTACGGCCGTGGAGGTCCGCGAGACGGCCAAGCAAGAGCAGAAAGCATCCCTGTCCCAACAACTGGTGAGTGTTTTGTGATGACAAATTATTGACCGTACGGAGGAGAGGGAGAATGAAGATACAGCCCATTGGAGTTGGTTTTCTGGAATATCAAGGTCCCTTCCAATTACGGGGAGGAATATAGACACGGAGGATGAGGATGCGATCTAGACTGAGTTAATATTGATGTGCATGTCAATGGCGACTGCCGCTTTACGTTGGTTATCATGGCGAATGTGCAAGTCAAGACGAGCAGGACAGATTTCCAAGTGGGTCTTGGGGAACTCGGACTGGGAGTATCGACGTCACGGTCATTATCTGTGCCTCGAGGGTTAGAGTCGGATGAAACCCTGCGTTCGTCGCCTGAAGCGTCAGGTACATCCATACCCACCTACGCCGACTGTGCAAGGATGGCCGCTAGAGGTATCGTTTGCCGATGAAAGGAAGAGAGTTCTTATTCAAAATGATTTCAAATCTTTACTTGGTGGCGTTCAACTTCATGTTTCACAGATTGCCGTCGCCACCTTCATTCATTCTTTCTCCGTCGCTCGTAGCTTTAATCACGCCTTATTCGTATTAATCCTTTTGTGTATTTAAGCCATAGGTGTCACTGCGGGCAAACACCATGACGGCCAGATTTTGACCACCACGGTGACGGTTGGTTCACGGTCAAAACCTTGAGGTCTTGCATCATCTGTGATGCACCATGAGGTTAATGCGTGTTTAATTTCATATCTTGTTCTCTTTATTGCGTGAAGTGCAAGGCAATACTGCTCAAAATATCCTTCGCAGCCCTTCTTGTTCATTTTAGGGGCAGATTTCCCTACCCAGGCCGCCCAAAAAGACAACCAGCCTCTTACCCACTTCTACTTAGTACAGTGGGCCCAGTCCAGAGGGGCTGCCGTTTATTTAAGGACAGTCTTCACCTTTGTTCTTACATGCGTCCGCCTCGTGGCCCATCATCAAATACATAATACAGCAAAAATTCAGCCGCTCGGCGACCGCCCAGCAACCGTTACCGTGGCGGTCAACATTTGACTGTCACGTCATTTGCCCGCAGTGTGTTCAATGAATCCCCTGCGCGTTTGCGAGGGTCTTCTGCTATATCCCAAGTAAAGGCCGTGGCTACCTTTATTTCAACATCAGACAGAGTTTTCGGGATGTATAATTAAATTTCACGATACCAATTAGGCGCCCGGACAACTCTCCGAAGGTGGGAACTTGACACTGCGGGCAAACACCATGACGGTCAGATTTTGACCACCACGGTGACGGTTGGTTCACGGTCAAAACCTTGAGGTCTTGCATCATCTGTGATGCACCATGAGGTTAATGCGTGTTCGATTTCATAACTTTTTCTCTTTTTTTTTCCATGAAGTGCAAGGCAATAATACTGCTCAAAATATCCTTCGCAGCCCTTCACTGCGTTCCGAGGCCCCGTCGGCAGAGTGTGCCTGACATCGGCTGACTCGTGCGGACGGGGTTCGGCACCGCTTGAGACCGTTTGCCGACGAATCGGCACCGAGGCCAATTTTGCCAACGTCAGGTCTCAAGCGGTGCTGATCCCCGTCGGCATGAGTCAGCCGATGTCAGGCACACTCTGCCGACGGGGCCTCGGAACGCAGTGCTTCTTGTTCATTTTGGGGGTGGATTTCCCTACTCAGGCCGCCCAAAGGACAACCAGCCTCTTACCCAATTCTACTGGGCCCATTCCGGATGGGTTGCCGTTTATTTAAGGACAGTCTTCACCTTTGTTCATACATGCGTCCGCCTCGTGGTCCATCATCAAATACAGTAAAAATTCAGCCGCTGGGCGACCATCCAGCAACCGTCACCGTGGCGGTCAACATTTGGCCGGCTCAGTATTTGCCCGCAGTGCATGAGGGGAACATCGGCCCCGCTGTCTCCGCTCCTTGCGGAAAAAATGGGATAGTCTACTCAATCCGAGGACATCCATGATTTCGTTATACCCTAGCTATACATATTTAAATCATTCATTCAAATTCATTTTGTTGACCCAAAGAAATCACAAAATCCATATTTTCCATAAAAGTGTCGTGATACCCCAGGATTCTATCTCTGTCGGCCAAGGGGATGTTTTTCGCCTCCCATTGTTTGTCACTGAGAGATTTTATGCCGGCATCCCCTGGAATATAGTTGAGCGCCTCGAGAATGCGTTTATCGTGGTCAGGTATTTGGTAATGCACACAAAAATTGGGGAGCTTGATAGTTTCGATCATCTTGGCGCGGCGAACAAGAGCTGGCAGCGGTCGGCTGGCTCCCTGGGGAATATCACCTGCGTACGACGAGTGAGATATTATTAACAAAACGTCCAGAAAAAAAACAATGCAACCCATACCGTATGAATTTCCAACAACTTTCTTTCGCGTGTGCATAATCTCATTGCGTTTCTTGTGTTTGCCAACTAGGATCAGATAGAACAAGCACCCGATTGTTTCAGTGGCCACGAGCTTGAGCTCGTCGGGTTTGAGCGCCCCGGTGCGTGCTTCCAAACAGCGTTCGACAAATTGGGGAGTGTAGAGCATGCCGAGGTTTTTCGCCGTCGATCCGGCGGGGCAAATCTTGTTGATGTCTACTCCGAGGTCGATTTCTTCCTGCGCGGAAGCTTTGGAGGCCGCTGCAACCGACCGGAATTGTTCTGTGCGTTCCGTAAATTGGGCAGTGAGCCAAGCGATTGTGTCGTCATGGTCCCAGGTTCTGGGATCTTCGGCGTTGTATGGCGCAGGGCCCACTGCCCTCGGAACCACAGTCATGAACGGCGCCGCATACGACAATGTATTGGTGCTTTGTAGAATATGGTCGATTCAAATTAATATGGCAGGGCAAGACATAAGGGATAAACGACTCACGAGTGAACGCTGTCCTGGATATGGGGCGACACATGCGCGATGATCACCGCTTTGGACGGCTGGCGGGACTCGATGTCGAAGATTGGCTGTAAAGACAATTTGAATTAATACTACATATCGAAGAGACTTCAGCCGCGTACCTTGAGCAGCATAGTGAGTTTATTCGTCCGCCACGGAATATGCACAAATCCGTCTTCCAGCGCCATCCGTGCCTTCGCGCGCACGCACTCCTTCAGATTCATCAGGCTCTTGTTGTTATCTTTCACCTCCTCCATGCGCTGCTTGTCGTGGCCCTTGGAGTCCTCGTATCGTTCGCTACCCGCCAAACTGAGTATGGAAGTTAACAGGTTGACGAGGGTGTAGGTAGAACAGGACCCACTCTACGAGGATCAACTGTCCCTCGTCTGCATACGGCAAGAAAGTATTTTTAATGGTGATCTTGAGCATGGCATGGCTGCGGCTGCTCGTTTCGTTTCGATGGGTCGCGGTTGTGCGCCGGTGGGAGAGTGCCTTGATGATATGCGCCTCCAGCTCATCCGAGGAGCGCACAGGCGATGAGATCAGGCGTGCCGCCAGGTTTCCTACCTGGGCGCCAGGTTAGTTGCAGATACTCTGGGCCGGAAACAAAATGCAGACTTACTTTGTCCTCGCGAACCGGAATTTCCTTCCGCGCAGGATTGCCATGTGCATCGAAGCTCTCCGGTTCCTCGAGGAGATCTGACGCACGTCTGCCCAGGAGCTCCACGAAAGTGGCGTTGAACTCGAAAACGCCTTCAACATTATTTTCATTTGCGTCTGCGTGTGGCGCGTCCCCTTGTGCGAGGAGCCAGCGCGCACCCACGACACGGGCGTGCTCGAATAGGTCGCGCGCGACGCGGTGCTCGATACCTTCCATAGTGTACGTTTTCCCGCTGGCGGTCTGGCCGTAGGCCATGACACATCCCACGCCGCCGGAGAGCACCAGTGTAAGGATCTGCCGCAGCAAGCAAACATCCTGAGTAAACATCCCCGGTATGCACAAGGGCGCGTACATCGTTCGCGATCACCGTCCGCTGGTAGACTTCCTCGTTTTCGACGTGCGGGCCAAGCGCGAGATCGGCCTTGTACGTCTTGTGGGTGAGCGTCGGGCCGGACCACTGCGGATGGGGAATCTATCATGAGCCAGACAGTTCGGATGAGTGAAAGACGTTAACAGAAACCTTCATCCCGGGGACGTGTGCAACGAATGTGCCAGGTTCGGCACTGGTTACGCTAATTCCCGAGCAAAATTCGACGGTCGGCGCGTCGCCGTCTGTCTCAACGTCAGGATCGATATCACCACGGTGGAATTTATCGGGGGCCTCGCTGGGGAGGGGAGGGCGAGTCCGAAACGCGACAACTACGTCTTTCGACGCGTCCTTAGAGGTGGGGGAGCCTTGTATCTTCTCCACTGGCACTTCGAAGCCCTTGAAAGCCGGTTTCTTTGCATCCC
This sequence comes from Mycena rebaudengoi, assembly GCA_029282285.1. Taxonomy (NCBI): domain Eukaryota; kingdom Fungi; phylum Basidiomycota; class Agaricomycetes; order Agaricales; family Mycenaceae; genus Mycena; species Mycena rebaudengoi. The sequence goes on from JARJCX010000354.1 coordinate 29,354, forward strand.
ACTCTTCGAGGATGGATCGGAAGTGCGGAAGATTGCTCGTCGTCAAAGTAGCTGAGGACGCCATAATACAGGCGATGGGGTTCGTGAAGGTCAAGTTTCTCTTACTTATATTGCCTAGCTTGAGCTTATTTTTGGCGCGTCGAGTCAACCCATAATGAAGCAGGTGCCGGAAAGTGCCGGAGCGGGTCCGACATCGGTGATTGCCGGGACGACGCATTGTACGCCGACTGTGGACTATAGCTATCATCTGTCTCGATGCAAGATATTTTACTCCATTTATACGGGTCGCCCCCCCCCCACAGGTGGTTGAAAACCTCGTCAAACAGGCGAAATGTCTCATTTGCCCTATGTCCGTAAATTTGACATGTTTTTTTTTTCTCTCGGAAATTCTAAGTCCATATGTTTTTCTCCTGCACCAAAGTATTTAAGAAGACGCTCGGTTTGTCGGGCACAAATCTGTTGCAAAAAAATGTAATTGAACTCAGTTCTCGTTCAACCCTAGGCTGACAAAAAACATTCATCCTTGAATATGGGAGCTAGAAAATAAATTTGTAGGAAAAGAAAACTAGTTATGGACCCACAGATATGTGCAGAGAAGAGATGTTGGAATGAAGTCCATCTTTTTTGGACAGCTAGTGAAGTTTCAAAATGGGGGACACCTTCTATGTTTATTGCAAACTCAAAGTCGACATTTTTTTTTGCCTCTTTGCTGTACTACCATCAAAATATATACTAGTGGTAATTGTCCTTACTCAATTTACTGTCCCTTACAAAGTCATAATTCCTTGCATAGTACTTCGGCGAGAGATCTATTTCGGAAGAGCCCCCCTAGACTTGCGGGATTTGTAGGGAAAGCAAAGTGAAGTACAACATTCTTTCACATTCTTTCGCTGAAAAAAACATATGCATATGCTCTCTGTCTGCTTATTTTTTCCTGGAGTTCACCTTCTTCAATATCCATTTTAAAATAGGTTTGACCGTGTATTTGTCGGCTTCAATGTCGCAAAAGGGCCTGGTCGCCTATAAGGGGTTAGGAAGGGTTACAGGCTTATAAGCGAGTTACAGCAACTTATACTAGGCTTAGAACTAGGGTATAAGTAGTTATAATTCAATATATCCTTGAGTGATATTGTGGGGCATTGAGGGCTGAGAGGCATCTTGTCCCAATATCCCTAATCTGCCGAGTCGGCCTCAGTCACCAAAAAAAACGCCGTTTTGGGGTGAATTTACAGGCACTTCGGTCAGTTGTGGAGCGGGTGGAGCTGGGTGGAGTGGGGCTCCAACCCGAGCGCTGAGCACGGTGCAAAACTGTGTTGGTGACATCTGAGCTTTTCCCTGCGTTGATAACAGGTACTCTGAATGTAATTTGAGTCCTCAACACTTTATAGTATAATTACTGAAGACTGACCCTGACCTACCTTGTTAACTGATACTTAATAACAATGATTCTAACTAGTAAAATAACTACTCTCCTTCCCGCTGGTACTACAAAGTACCAGCGGAGGGGAGCAAGATCTTTTCGAAATTTTACCTCGGCCAGTTATAAGCCGCTATAACCTCCTATAACCTCCGTAAGTCCTTATAACCCAGGATAGCGCAATTTTGAAGGTTATAGACCCCCCAATGATCTTAGAGACTTATACCGCCTTATATTAACCTATATTGGCTTATCTCCGACAAAGGCTTTTTGCGACATCACCTGCTCAAAGGAGCTGTGGCAGTGTCTGACAGCCGCCATTCTGGCTTTCCGAGATATTCGGATTTTGGTTACAGACTGGTAGCGAGTCTAAGACTGATGTTGCATGCGTCAAACCAGTGCTGTGTCAAAATCTCATCGCTGTCAGCCTGCCTATTCCCCTCACACACAACAAAAAGTAAAGCACCAGAAACGAATGCATAGATTTTCTAAGCAGTACTCCAAAGCCCCTAATGGGCACCGTGCCGGCAATACTACCTACCTACCTACCCTTGTGTTGTATCTTTTCTTATTCTTATCTTATCCTTATATTTTGGTCCAGGTAATGGAGTCTGGAATATCATGAAGTATATGAACACCGCTCATTTGATAAACGTAATTTACAATCTTCGGTACTGTTATCCATACCATCACTCATAACCGTCGGTAATGTGCTATAAAGCTTCTCCACCGACTTCCACAAGGGCCTCTTCGATGATGAAGCCGGCGCTGAGATCCTTAGATAAAAAAAATCACTATTTCGTCGAAACATTTCGGAAAGAGCCAGGAGTAATTCATCGCTGCAAGAACCTCTCCGGTTCACATGCACGAAACTGTGCACAGAGTTGGCGAATTGCAATTGTGAATGGGGTGGAATATAATCAACCCGCGGAAAGGACGGCAGGCAGATACAAGACATAGTCTCCACTGCCCTGTAAGGCAATGTGGGACCATTGCATGAGGAGAGGAAATCGGCCACTGCGGTGATGCAGGCGTCAGTACACACAGCCGTAAATATTCGGATTGTGTCGTCCAGGACATTCGCTCCTGGAGAGATCAGACCCAGTCTTTGCGTCTTCAGAGTTGCAGTGGCCCATAGCAGCGGGTGACGGAACATTTCCTCCAAGTCGAACGCGGCTTCAAAGCGTAGGCGGTACAGCGTGGACAGTATGTTCAGTTTTATGAGAACGATTGCTGAGTTATACGCCAAACAATGTTGTGGAAGAACGGCCAACACCCAAACGTCAAGATCTGCATGGTAGGGAGATTCCGATCCCGGGATATCATGTTTTTCCTTGGATTCGTTGCACTGACAACCCAGAGTCCATAGCTGCCAAATCGCTTTCACGGCATCCTCATCAATGTCACTGAAGCGAGCAGTTCCTATTCGAGATGCGATCTGTGGCCATAAGCGGTTGACAGTATACGTTTGCAGGAGGATGAAGAGTGACGCAGTAGAGTTGCGATTTGCGACGTAGACGATACAGCTTCGGATGAAAGAGTCCACATTTTTCTCTTCCCGGTAGGCATGTGGGAAGAGGACACCGAGAATTCTATCGATATGATGAACCGCAGGCGTCTGCTGTAGCGATTCCATATGGGTCTGAACAAGATGCGAAAACATCTACTCGTAGTCCTTCTTCACACCAGTCCCAGGAAACGTCGAGATTCGAAGAAGTAAAGAATTCATAACACCCACTGCGTTCAGAGGGCCCCTAAAACCATAAAAATATAGAACCTGTGAGACGGGTCTAGATCGGTTGATAACCGGTCTATGTGCGCTTGATTGGCTAGACCTGTCAGGTCTAGACCGGCTCGACCAGGCACATGTTGAGGACCTGTGAGACGGGTCTAGCTCACACAGTGCAGACGCGTCTGCCCGTCTACACTCATGCTGGTCTCGCTGCTGTGAGAGCCGCTTAACCGGCTAGACCGGGGTTGCCATGCCACCTAGACGCACGTGCGCGCCTAGCTCCGGCTATCAATGCCGAGACGGCTCGACACAAACCGGTTTTACGGACCCTTTGAACACAGTGACCAGATGTGAATTCGAGCTCATACGGTGCGCGTGCCTGAGAAGACTCTGTAAGAAACATAAGGAATATACGATGTCGGATATCGTTTCAGGAGGCCATAGCGTGAGCGATGACTTTTGTGATGTCCAGTTGTAACTGACGGCTGGTAGCGACCGTCTGAGAAAGATATTCGAGATCGACGCCGAGCTGATGAGTGTTTACATAGTCGGAAAATTGCCTACTCTCCCTGGCGGCTAACTGTGCGGCTAACTGTGCGGCTAGCTGTGATTGAAGCACGACAACCGCAAGCTCTGCGCACTCCGATTCGGAATCAGGATCTATAGCGCTCCAGAGAGCATCGATGTTGTCGACTCGTGTCGAAAATGATTGGAATAGATTCGAGAGAATCAGAGCACGGACGGAGGGCAGATAATCGGCCAGAGCAGGACTGTCTGACGGGAGGTGAGATATGATTTGGAGGAGCGACAGGTCGAAAGATTGGAACGACGAGAATGGTATACGACGTCCGCAAGACAGTGCTCCGATTGCCCATATTGCCTTCAGGCACGAGATTTGACGACTCGTTGCGACTGAAGGGGGGAGGACGTCGGAGATAGAGTTTTGAAGACACTGTTGAATACGGCTGGTGAGACGAATGTCTAGATCCTCAAGAAGACCCCAAATGATATAGTCATATAAATGACGTCTTCCTTGGGACCCCCAAATGATATCGGATAGTCCGTCGATAAGTGGTTGTAGGGCGTGATCGTCGGTGAGAGATTTGACTGTCCAACAGAGAGCACGAACATCCCGAATTTCAAGCTTCTTCGATTTCTGAGTGGCTGCCCGCACAGTGACCTCGGCCATGTTTTGCCTCCCATCGCCGTGTCTGGACTTCGATGTGAAGCTAGAAAAATGCGAGAGGAGTGCACCACTTCGTAGCACCCGCCACATGATTCCAGAAAGTGGTGTCCAATATGGGGAGTCGGCGTAGAAGAGAGGAAGGATCGTTGAAAATCCGTATGCGGTTAGCACGACGACAAGCGCTAGCTGAGAGGGCGACGAGCGCGAAGTGGACGGGGATGAGGAACGCAATGAGACCCGCCAAAAACAGAACGAGGGAAGCATGCAAAAGTAGCGGGATGAGGTCGACAAGTGCATGTAGATTGAACTGTTTCAGCCCATAGTAAAGGTACGAGAATATTCTTGCCTGCACGGTGGGTTCCAGTCGATGATAGATTTTTTGAGTGAATCCGCGGGCCTATTGTTCAACTAACGTGGCCAGTAAAGCGCACGTCAGACTGAGGAAGAGACTGGTAAACCACAGTGTATTGCATATGAGAGCCGCACGGGTTGGGACAAAGGAAAGCGGAGGAGGCGTCGGAGTGCTCGAGACAGCAATGGCCACTGAGCCACTCGCTTGAGTGGACAGCTGTGCAGAGATCGCTGCTAATAAAAAAACGATCGTGTCGTTGGTGTCAGGTTTGAGTGTCTTGTAACTTTCGATGAGGAATGCTGTCAGGATTGCCGAAAAAAGGGCCGCCTGAAGGTGAAATGAGGCTCCGCTAAGCAGACACCGAAATAATGGGGAATGGGACTGACAAAAAGCAAAACTCCTTTCATATCTCGCATCCAACTGTCCGTTAGGGAATTGTTGCGCCTCTCGGCTTCGGAGACATAAACGGACCAAAGCTTTGTGCAAGCGTCCTCTGAGCCGGGTGTCGGCCGATCTGGTATAGAGACTTAGATGAGCAAGTAAGTAGGCGGGACAGTAATCGATTCACCATTGAGTTCCCCGGGAGTGCTGGCGCCTGCCTCCTTGTCTGGAAAGTCTTCCATAGGAGTGCGGAAGGACTCGATTGGATGATGGTGCTCCGCAATGGAGCGATATTAATATTTCTGACATGTAGCCAACTGTTGGTGCCTGCCAACAGGTTCTTACCCAGTCGGTTGGAGGAGTGCAAAAATATATCAATATATCCAAATGTGTTGCTCCCGAAACAAAAGAATATAGACTCACCTGCTTGTTCCAAGTCGTTAACGACTCGGAATCGGCTGGGTGAGTTTATCTTGGATCCAACGCGTCGGTTGCCAGGTCCGGTTCACAGATGGTTCAATCACGCAATATTTGCAGGCCAGTACGTGTATAAAGACCAGCCAGTGGGTCTAGAATAATTTCCAGATCAGCGAGGAGAGTAAAGTGGTTTCTTGTCACGGTGCCGGCGAAGTCACATACAACTTAATCACAGTGTCCCCGAATATTCTTGACGCTTTCCCCTCTTTACCGACTCCAATGGCGGCTTCCGAGTCGAGTCCCCCAGCACGTCGTTCGATGCCTTTCCACTGGCTGATTGGTGTCGTGTAGATGGGATGACGCCCTCATGCAATTTTTCTGCGGCCCGATCACCAAATATGTCAGACCCTTCAAAGTGGCTTGTAAGCCGCTTATAAGGGCCACAAGTGCTTAAAAGCCTCCAGTAGCCTTGTACCATGCCTACAAGCACCTTTGATTCGTCCGTTAATTTTCCAATGTCCTTTGAAGCCGTGTTTGGGCTTGGTATCCTTTTAAGGACTTTATGGGGCTTGCAGGGACTCGGCTCAGCTTCTAGTTCCTTTTGCTTGTTCCACACCAATGCAATAAAATTGAAGCAGAAAATAAATTCATTGATTACAACAGCGTAGACAGACTATATAAACTACACACGACATGAGCAAATTCCTGCAGCAAATGTGAGCCACATCCAGATCCGAAAAGGGGCGAACGTACTAATATTGAGGTTCGGGTGCAAGTGGTACTTGAAGACATGTATTCAGCGGCGAGCCACGATTGCGAGATCTCACTCACCAGATGAGAAATCTATTGCTTGGATCCTAAGGACAAAATCCATCAGTTTGATCAACACAGAAGCAACGGCAAACCTACTACAAAGGAGCGTTGAACAGGGCAGCAAGATAACTGTGGCAAGATTCCCTTAGCGCGACTGAACAGGTTCCATGATATCACACTCGCCAGTTTGGTCGATATCGGATACAGCGTGTTGAGTATTATCTATGTCGAGATGATAAAAATAATAGCGGGGAAAAAAAAGGACCTCCTGAGACTGCGAGGGGGCAAAAGAATGCAGAGAATACTGAAAGATTGTCAGCGAAGATCGTGGGTGCATGTTGTCGCTCACCAGCGAATACAGCACGGGCCCAAAAAATCAGCAATTTAGTCGCCGGAGGAAAGTTGAGACCAAACGAGAGCAGCAAAGCGCAATATAACGGGGTAACATACGCGTGAAAGTCCGAAACGGTACCAGAAAATGGCTGTCAGTACCTGGTCAGTACCCTAAAATAAAATAAAAAGTCTCCTGACTCACCAAAGAAAATGATACACCGGGGGCCCGGGGAAAGAAGCCGTGGAGTTGCTTATGCGCCCGAGCAAGGAGAAGTGAGTAGCCTAGAGGACGCAAATATCAGCGATGAGGATGTTTACAATGCAAAAAACTCACGGAGTCACAGAAATTAGTTGGAGACGATCTAAATCAGTCTCAAAAGATGATTATACGTGGATGCCGAAGCTCACCTGTCGATGTTCCGTACTGCAAGAACAACAAAATTAGTAATAGGAGGGGCCAAGAGAGAAACACGCACATTATTCGAACGTTATTCGTCACACTAGTAGCTGGAGACTAAGCTTGATAAGAGAGGAAAAGAGTCGACGACTCACGAGCAGCCGGTTGTTATGAGCGTGGTGCTGGGTTACATCAGAACATTGTTGCGGAGGTGGATAAGCTGAAGCGGCGTGCTGGGCGGCACTGGCTTCGTCAACCGAGTCGGCATTGTCGGACCTGTCGCGGGAAGTGGGGGTGGATGGGTAGGGAGACGGGTAGGGGGAGGAAGGAAAGTGGAGAGAGCGGAAAGTGGACTCAGAGAGAGGCTGAGCGTCAAAGGGAGCGAGAGGGAGGTGGTGTGCACTGAAGGATGAGGAAAGTATGTGTATATGCGCATACTAACCTTTTACCCTTCACGGCGGCACTTCAGAGGCGCAGCTGCACATACTGTAGCAGAGGACTAGAGAACCAAGGGTGTCCAGATTGTCTTCGTGGCGGCGGCGATTACGAGATGAGATGCTGACGGGCGCGACGGGGACATGGAACGGATGGCACGAGAATAAAAAGCCTAATGAGATGGAGGAAGAGGAATAGGGAAGCGAGGGAGGGGAGGACATGATCGGACGGGAAGAGAGGGCGGAAGGGTGGGGGGCGGGGAGTGGGGAGCGGGGAGTGGGGAGCAGGGAACAGGGGGGTGGGGGGCGGAGGGCGAAGGGCGAAGGCGAGGAAGGCGGCGAAGGCGGCGAAGGCGCGGCGCTGGAGGGCGGGAGGGATGGTAGTGGTTAAGGGACAAGGAGTGTGCTGAGGCCGCGTCATCCACGTCGGACTTTAAATATTTGGGGCGTGAGGTGTTGTCCATTAAAGGGGTCGGTCAGGCTTGGCGAGAGCTTAAGAGCCCCTTGCGTGGATGGGCAGCGGCTTGACTCTGCTTGACGAAGACTTAAAGTCGCGTCGAAGCCTTGACGGCACTTGCCGAGGTCACGGGGTCCTTAGAAGTGTTCGACATATTTGGTGATGGGTTAAGACGAAGGCAACAACGACGCAGAGATCGTCTTCGGCAGGCTGCGCACGTTCCCGATGTATGTACTTTAAAGATCTGGATGATCTAGAGCGCGGCCACTGCGCCGACTACTCTACTTCTCTACTCTCCACCATGCTGCCGTCCCCACCGTCTCTACTTCAATAGGCTCCGGAGAAAGCCCCGCCTCCTCCGCCACCGGGACACGCAAGAAACTCACGCCCGCCGCTCGCCGAAACAACAGAGGGACAATATGCGGTGCCGGCGGTGTTTAAGGGTGATGCTGCGTGAGTTTCTTTCGTGCGACCTGTGCTGCGCTGCACGTTCGACAGCCGGGGATCGTGGGCGCGGCGGGGTGGAACGAGTCTGAATACGCACACGAATATCCTACTGACGCGCCTTGTCTTCTCGCAGTGCGGCGACGACTGCCGCTACCATCGCAAGCAAAGCCGGCGCCAAGCGCACGCACGCGAGCGCCTTCGTCAACCAGACGGAGGAGGTGGCCGAGTTTGGTATGTCTCTCTTTCTACCTCTCTGTCTATCTTGTTCTTAAATGTGGATACTACTCGTTTTTTTACTACAAATAGGTGAATTGAGCCCGTGACGTTCGCGCAGCCGCTCGAGTACAAGCGCTGGCGGAACGCGAAGCCGCAAGCGCAAGCACAAGCGGGGAAGGTGGGTCGTTTTCTTTTGTTTTCGGCCGTCTTTTCGAGGTCTGGCGCGCGCGCGCGTCCTGGGGGGCATGCTGCGCACGCGCGGCGTGTGTCTCGGGGAGTTGGAGGAGATCCGCGCGGATAGAGACGATGCTAGTGCGGAGGAGTGACTATCGCGCCCCAGTGATCCTCTTCCAGTCACCCCCACTCGATGAGTATAGAAGAGGGGAGAGTAGAGAGGATGAAGCGGCGCGGGAGTGACTCGCGCTGCAGCGGACGCCCATGGACACTGGTGTGACCGCGGACTTAAGAGGAGGAAGAATGGGCAGTGCTGCGGCGGACCGCGGGCGGGATGGTGAACGTAAGCGATTCGTCGTCTCCACCCACCGCGGCGGCACCGCCGTCATCCCAACCTCATCCCCGCCCCGTGCTTGGCACTACCATGCTCGTCTCCGCGCTACAACCGCGCTACTCCCCATCACCGCGTTCACCGCCGCCGCCAGAAACACATCTTCCAGGCTCGACTTGGGCTCGACTTCTCAGTCCGTCTGATCCCTATATCAGTTCTTTTTCGTCTCTTTTTTTATTTATTTAGAAAAACGATTCTGATCATTTGTGACTCCTGCTATTTGTCTCTGTGCGATTATCTGGATCAGTCCAAACAACTGCTACGCGAGCTGGTCCGTGCGCCGTCTCAACGTTATAAAAGGACCCGCCCGTCTACTGCGAAACTCATACTTACCTTGATGGCATAGGCCCCTTCAACTCCCTGGGTCTGTGGGCCGCAGGAACTCTCCATTGCACGGCGACCCTGTCCTTACAGAGTGCGCTTGCGGCTTGTATGGGCTTAGGCTCATGCATCGTCTCAATATTTTCCTGTTCTGCTTTGGCCACTCGGCTGGGCAGACCATTTTTTTTCGATCTTCCGCGGCGCTAACCCTAACCTTACCGTTGTGGAATATAATCCGGTTTTCTAAGGCTTGATAATAATATTCTTCAAGTTCTTCCAGAGCTTGATATTCACCGTCCCCCAAACCGGCGGCGCTGAGGTTGAAGGCTGTTTCGACGTGTGGGCAGTGGGCTCATAAGTACATCAGTGCTTTTTCGTCTTTTCTTTTCTTTTTTTAGAGAAACGATTCTGATCATTTGGTCTAGGGAGACTCGTGTGGGCTGTCAGTTTCAATGTGATATTCATCTACATAGAGCACTTAGGTATAAATACCTCGTCTTGATTTCAAGCTGTTCCTGGACTGCGACACTCCCGAGTCCCCATGTCAACTCCTCAGACCTCCCCAACCGAAATCCTCTTGAAAATATTCGACTTTGCAGTGGGGGATGACCCTCTTCTGCTTGGGGGTACGGCTGTAGCAGTACCAATCTCCCAGGTTTGCCAAGACTGGCGACGGATTGCTCTCGATTCCCCCACACTTTGGGACGACATACGCTTCCCCCGCTGCGGCGCCTACTGTCTCAATCAAACCATGCTTGATGACTTTATGGCCAGATCTGCTTCTCTTCCGCTCACCGTTGTGTTTGGATCCCACTTCTCTGGGAGAACCCTTGAAATGTGCATGCGGTTCTTCGAGAGAATGAAGTATTATTGTCGCAGATTCCAGAAAATGTACGCGATGCTACCAAGAGAAGACCTTTTCTCTCTCAATGCTTCCCTTGGTCGCGCACCATTTCCCTCCCTTATCCATCTCCATGTGGTACAGCTCGGCGGTGCGGTGGCGGCAAATGTCAAGCTAGAAAAGGCGCCGTTGCTGGCTGTCATCCACGTGCAGAAGGCTCTGTACATGTACAGTGACAGGCGGCCACTCGCGGGCTCCAACCTCCGGTCGCTGCGCGCCATCGAGCTTCCCCGCCTGCAACTGCCCGGCCCCATCCTCCAGACCGACCTGGAGGAACTTGTGATCATCCGCACCCCGCTACCCTCTTACCCCCACCCACCTGGTAACTACGTTGTGCAGCTAAATCTCACCTCCCTCACGCTCGACGACCTGCCGGCGTCGTTGTCCCAAACTGGCAAGGGCCTCCGGCACTTCTTCCGGTCGTTCAGTATGAAGCGACTAGCGCGTTTGGAGGTGGCTAGGCTCGATGAGCGGGGCTCCGCAGAGCTGATGACGGCAATCGGTGCCCCCGTCCGCTTCCCCTCTCTACTCTCCTTGACACTCAGGTCACTCACGTTGGTGGGAATCACTCCGGAATTCTGTCTTACCATGCCCGCGCTCGAAAGTATTGCGCTAGTGGACGTCAATCCCGAGCCCCTCCGCTTACTTCTTCATGGAAATCCCTCCATCTTCCCCACTCTCCAGTCCCTTTCTATCGACGGCGTGGATTGTCCCATTCGTGGTGGATAACCTGTTTGTGATACTTTTGTTCGACTCTACGGCTATTAACAGATGGCCGCACAGTACTTCCAAAAATTCTGCGGCAACATTTATTTAAAGTATGCATGCCTTGTATATACATACCGGGTCGTCCTTTTTCGCGCCTGTTTCACTAAGGCCTTCTTAAACTCGGCGGCTGGAAAGCTGCCTCCTGCGCATGGGGATCGTTCACCTCCTGCACCGGATAAGTATACCATTCGAGAGGGTTGTTTTTCGGAAGTCTTGGACGGTCTTATTGGGGTTTGCTGTAGTCTGTATCTTGGCCCCCCAACCCACCGCCATCCTGACCGTTTTCACCCTTCACGCCGACTCCCGTACCATGTCTGCATCAGGGACTGACACTGGGTATTTTCTGCGGCGCACTGCACCTTGCGTCGCCTTTTACATACAACTCGTCCTACTCTTACGTCAATTGATTCCCTCTCTCTGCTTTAACTCTGGCACACTTATTATGATTCGGACTATCGCTCTCGTAGCTCTTCGTCCTCACGCATGCAACAGTTGCTCAGTCCTAAAAAGCTTCAACTCTTTGCCAATATAATCTGTCGACATACATACAAGGGACAATAATTTTTCTGTCCTGGAAAATACCTTGTAAATGTAAAGGCAAACAAGTATGGCCACAATATTGACCATAGGCTGAAGCTTGAAAAGTTCCCTCAAAACCCTTTACATTGCCGGTCCCTAGTGCTTCATTCAATCCGTCCAAGCGGGGTGTGTTATTTTTTTTACAGATTTTGTGAATGAGAGTAGCTTTCACATTTCTGATCCTTCTCCAGACCCGGAAAAGGAGCACTCGCACAAGTAGGAAATTACTGGTACCCAGTACACCTTATAATCAACTTGCTGGTCCCGCAAACTGGCACTTTGTACGACGCTGCCCGCTCTTCTGATTCACACACCCTGCTAAAGGCATTTTCGATAAGGATGTATGGCTGATTTTCTTTTCGTGACATCTTCAGTGGACCGAGCGATTTTTGCATTTAGACAGCTTAAGTATCTCATTCGCCACTCATGAATGGATATCATGGAGCAGCGGCTGACTCAAGCAGGTAAACGAACCGGAATGACAAGTGAATTGCGTAGCATACAAGTAGATGTTTTTGGTAAGATACAGTGGCAGAAATGTGCACTAAACCCTGATGTAGATGAAATAGTCTAACAGTCCAATAGCCCGATTAGAATTGAAACAGTCCCATGCCCTTGAGCAAAAATTTTAGCTGACAACCGTTGCCTAGAAATAATAGAATTAGCACAAGTCAAGAAAGCAGAGCCGGCAAGAATGAGAAATACCTTCTGGAGCGCAACGGACGTTTGAGCAAGAATGCGACCGTTCAAAGAAGCTCCGGTGAGGAGGCTGACAGAGGTTTTGCCAAGGATCACACCCTCGAGATGTGCGCCGGCGCCAACACTTACTGAGCCTGAAACGACCCAGACGATGTTCGCTTTAAGTGCACCGCCTGAAAGTATAGCTTTCTTGCCAGCGGCGATGTTCAGAGTGCTAGCAACTTGGAAGATCCAAGCTGTGAAAAGAAACGATAAACAACAGGTTAACGAATAGGACAGATAAACGTACTGTCGGTTGAAGTTCCAGAAATGGTGAAATCGGATGCAGCCGAAACGGCTCCAGTCCATTTGTAAAGACCGGGAGCAAGTACCAGTCCGCCGAGAGCTCCTACAGATATATGAGCACATGAATCCAATTAATATTGTAGATAAGGGCTCACCGCTGGCCAGGTTGTTGAAATTCGGATTTACTCTACCATTCGCATCGGTAAAAGCAGTTCCCATGTCGCCGATAGCCACAGTGAGGGTAGCTGGGGTCGGTGCAGAGTAACTCGCGGCAAAAAGCTTGCCAACAACTTGCGTGGATGTTGAGAAAGTGCCAGTTGAATCCAGGGTGAGGGAGAAGCCGGTGAGCCCAGTTGCTGCTATTGGGCTGACACCGACGGCAGCATCTAGCAAAATCGACATTAAAAAATTGTTCCTTGAGAAAAGCTGAAGAAAAGCGTACTTATTGAGGAGGGCGAGACGGTGGACACGCCAGCTTTTGAGAGAATCGCGAAGTTCCCGGCTGTGCGGAGGTTGACCCCAGCTGGACCAAGAGCTACGGCGGATGGTGCGCCGTTCACAACGGACTACAGAGGAAAATAAGTGTCAGGATGAATAAAAGCATGGAGAACATACCAAAAGAGCAATAAGAACTGTGCTGGTGGTGAATGAGAGCATGGTTGGTTGGGTGGTTGGGAATGGGAGTGGGAGTGGGAGTGAACTAGTGGGTTACTGATATTCAACGCGTATCTTCGACCTTATATACTGTTTCGACCCTGTCGAGGCTCGCCCATCCGCTTCAAGCCTTCAGTGCGTCATCGTCTGCCAGAGCACGGGTCCGTGCGCCATCACCTCAACGCAGTATCTGTATGTTCACCCGCATAAGATAGACAGTGCCTGAGTTACAACTTGGATAGCCGAATGGTTCTTCGTTCTACATCCCCGGAATGATTCGAGACAAGGGCCGGGGGGATTCTGTCCTTGATTATAACGAACAGGAGCGCCTTGAGTCCAGCATAGCAGCTACGGAATGGAACAGTGGAGGACGACGGTATTCGTAGCGGCAGACGCCACTCGTCGTTCGAGCCCAACCTGCGAGCATGACAGACGCTCGGAAGAACCATTTTTTATATTGAACATGTTCCGACATGCACGCATTGAAGCATTGGCTACCGATGTAGAGATTCGACAGGCGGAATGGAAGGCGGCAGGATGTGACAAAGTCGGCATGACGTCAATGACTCTGGACTCTCCCAGTAGCCCTGAGAAGGCGACCCAGATGGCCCATACCATAGCTTTCCGTAGCTTACAGTCCAGCTTGGACCGTGAGGTTCATATGTACCGCGTAGAATCTATCTGATATCATTGTAATAACGGAAAAGCCTCGGGAGAGCTGGTCGACAAGTAGCAGTGTCAGATATGGACGCCAAAGTCGCTATAGCCCTTGTATCGAATCTGGAACGTTTGGCAAGAACCGCTCATAGCCTGTGGGCTGGTTGAGCTGGATTGGGATTTCGGGAGGGAAATCGTACCTGGATGACGTCTGCGTAGTAGCGTTTGGCGGCATGATGCGGATCGGATCGGGCCCGAACCTGCCGATGATTTTTTTACATGCGTTAGAACGTCGGACTTTTAACCACTGAGAGCGTCCAACTCTTTATTAAGGGTGTCTTTAGTTGTCTGGTTTCCGAGTCGAGAAGTACTACGAGGTGTCAAGCAAAATCTTTGGCCTTCATGTACTTCCAATTCACTGGATTTGTTTGAAGCAACACGGAGCACTGGAACATATGGATCAGGAAAATTTAGCTCAAAATTCTTTGAAATAATTTGGCAAAATCGTGGTGTTGTTTGAGGATGTGCCGAAGTTCAACTGGCTCGGGAAATGCCGACAGCCAAACTGCACCAATTGTTGGACTTCTTGATGCTAACATTTTTTTTTTCTCACGACATCTCTACTTTCATCCAGCTTTCTCTGCCTCGTCTTCAATCTAAACCTGCCAAGGACCCTTGCATATTTCCCCGCCCTCCCTCGCCGCTTCTGTTTTCCGTTCCCGCGGCTCTTCAATCCTCACGACGGCATTACCATCTGTGTAATAGTACACGAGGTTCTCTGGACGATCTCCGAGTCGCTTGAGTCAACTTTCGGTCCATATGTGGCAATAATACCTCTGTAAGAACGACCATACATATTCAAAGATGGTAGTATACACGACAATGAGCGGAATAGAAGCAGATCCATCCCAGGAATGGCCGTTCAAGATGGTAATCACTGCGGGAATCGCGAAAGCGTGAGAACTTTGAAATCAAGATGCGGGAGAGCCCTTCCGCAAAACCCCATATATTGACGTATTCCGGAACTGCAATTGATCAGGCCGGTGTTTAGCCTATCTTGTAGCGGTATAAGCGTTGAGGGGGATTTCCTTGTACGGAATGGACGACAGGAAACCGACTAATGCAATTTGAATCGATATCACGTAGAACTGAAAATTTGTTCCTGAAGCAAATATTATCGCAGGAATATATATATATAAATAAACTCACTTAGACTCTCGTCTATGTGGAGGAATGCGTCTCAGAATATTTCAATCCATTGGGCGAGTGTAGTGAATACCATGCCGAGGTTGAACTTGTTTTGATCCCATCAAACATGTGGTTCGCCGTGTTTTCGCGTATAATAGGCGTTCAGCAGCAGGCTAAAACATTCATAGCGTAATTTCTCGGCCCGAAGGATGGAATATAAAAGGATTCCTGTTAATTATAAAATGTTGCCCAGATGGGAGAGGTTTCTTGGAAACCGGGTTGAATTTATCCCTTGATAGCCTCTACTAATCCAGCTCCGATTTCCGCTTAATTGGGAATCTCCGAAGGTCTGGATGGCTGTGCCGTTCAATCGTCGCCGTTTCCGCCTTTAAAGGCCTCAACTCTTCTTCTTCAAAATTCAAGCATGGCCCTCCCATCAAATTACTTTGAGCAACTTGCAACTGAGCTCATCTTGCTCCTCCCTCCTTTACTCTCTACGGCTTCTCTCAACTCGTTGATTCTCACCTGCCGCCTACTGTGGGAACTTCTGCAGCCAGGCCTAGAGGCGCGGATGATCCCTTTTCTTGGTCGCAAAATCCTTCTATGAGCGGCCCGGGCGGCGTCCACACCACACATCGTAAAGAGAATGCTTTCTTCGCCGCACAACGTACATCCTATCACGGAGTACGATCCGAATCGCGATAGAACCCCGCTCCATGTCGCGCAGGCGCCGGCAACGTCGAGATTGCAACCCTGCTCCTGGAAGCCGGGGCGGACCTAAATGCTGAATATGACCAAAATGAACTCCGGCCCCTCCACGAGGCTGGAAAGACTCGAAAATTGACGATGGTGACGTTGCTACTGGACTACGGCGCGGACATCGGCGCGTGTTGTGGGTGCGACGGTGACTCAGAGAATGCCCTCCATACGGCGTTGCGCCAAGAGTGATCTGGAGATGGCGGATCTCCTGCTTGCTCGAAGCGCACAAATTGAATATGAGGGCCATTATGGCGGCGCGCTCGGCTTTGCTGTGCATTTCCGGCGGCTCGACGTCGTGAAGCGCCTCTTGACCAAGGGAGCGGATGCCACGGTAGTCGTCCCGCTGTATGTGCTGCTGGACGGTGGCCCGCCGCCGCCACATAGTGCAGAACCCCTGTATTTGGCGATGGGGCTGCAGGCGCCCACGTCAGAATACGAGAGAGAACGGTTGCGAAAACGGTTGGCGGCTGCTTCCACCTCTCGGCCAAAGTGGCAATGGACTGGGGTGCCTCTCCCGGATGAGAAAAAGCAAGTAATGGCCCTTTTGCTTGGTCATGGAGTCAACAAAGACGCGACATTGGTCAGAATTTCGGAACACCTGAAGGCATTGGCGGATGAGGTGGAGACTACGGAAGAAGAATTCTTCCAAATAGTCCAGGAAATGATCAAAGAAGCAGAAGACGCCATCCCAGAAGTTCTTGCCCGATAGTTAGGTTCCTCCTTCGTGAGTAGATTATTTTGTCAATCCGAGTCATTAACAGTAATTAATATTAATTCATTGGTCTTCAGAGATTCTTTCAAACGCAGAAAGTCCGCGCTTTGCTTTCAATTACTCCCATGGCTGGATCATTTCAATGGTCCGCTTTTGTAATTTATGCTATTCAAATACAGGTTTCTTGCCAGGTTTTTTTTTTATTGGACGCGGTTGACTGTATCCTGCTTATCTGATTAGAAACATCCGTGGATAATACACAGCATGTATCAAGTCAGCCAGTCGTTGCAGTGCGGGTTGCTTGATATTGTTATCCGTGTTGACAATGAGGCAAGTCAACCCCGGTATGAGTCAGTGTGACCCCAGCTATTTCTTTCTAACAGCCCCGAAGAATGTGCATGGAGCTCAGACTAACTAGTGGACGCCAACCCAACTCTGATTATTGGCCGTCGCCTACGGAAGCCTCGGCACATGGACGCTTCCAAACCGCTGGCTGACTGGGGTTCAAAGTTGCCGGTGTTACGAAAGTTACAAGTTGAATTTTGTATTCTCCTATGCTACTCAGCTGGTCTACCGGGAAGAGCGTTTACTTCGGATTTCAAGCCTCTTCCTATGCAACCGCAGAAGAAAAGAATAATGGCTGATTTTTCTTTTTCGCGACCACTCATGAACGGATATCATGGAGCAGCGGCTGACTCAAGCAGGTAAACGAACCGGAATGACAAGTGAATTGCGTAGCATACAAGTAGATGTTTTTGGTAAGATACAGTAGCAGAAATGTGCACTAAACCCTGATGTAGATGAAATAGTCTAACAGTCCAATAGCCCGATTAGAATTGAAACAGTTCCATGCCCTTGAGCGAGAAATTTAACTGACAACCGTTGCCTGAAAATAATAGAATTAGCACAAGTCAAGAAAGCAGAGCCAGCAAAAATGAGGCGCACCTTCTGGAGCGCAACGGACGTTTGAGCAAGAATGCGACCGTTCAAAGAAGCTCCGGTGAGGAGGCTGACAGAGGTCTTGCCAAGGATCACACCCTCGAGATGTGCGCCGGCGCCAACACTTACTGAGCTTGAAACAACCCAGACGATGTTCGTTTTAAGTGCACCGCCTGAAAGTATAGCTTTCTTGCCAGCGGCGATGCTCAGAGTGCTAGCAACTTGGAAGATCCAAGCTTTGAAAAGAAGGCATAAACAACAGGTTAAGGAATAAGACAAATAGACAGACGTACTGTCCGTGGAAGTTCCAGAAATGGTGAAATCGGAAGCAGCCGAAACGGCTCCGGTCCATTTGTAAAGACCAGGAGCAAGTACCAGTCCGCCGAGAGCTCCTACAGACATATGAGCACATGAATCCAATTAATATTGTAGATTGGGACTCACCGCTGGCCAGGTTGTTGAAATTCGGATTGACTCTACCATTCGCGTCGTTGAAAGCAGTTCCCATGTCGCCGATAGCCACAGTAAGGGTAGCCGGCGTCGGTGCAGTGTAACTCGCGGCAAAAAGCTTGCCGACAACTTGCGTGGATGTTGAGAAGGTGCCGGTTGAATCCAGGGTGAGGGAGAAGCCGGTAAGCGCAGTTGCTGCTATTGGGCTGACACCGACGGCAGCATCTAGCAAAATCGACATTAAACAATTGTTCCTTGTGAAAAGGTGAAGAGTAGCGTACTTATTGAGGAGGGCGAGACGGTGGACACGCCAGCTTTTGAGAGAATCGCGAAGTTCCCGGCTGTGCGGAGGTTGACCCCAGCTGGACCAAGAGCTACGGCAGCTGGTGCGCCGTTGACAATGGACTACAGAGGAAAATAAGTGTTAGGACGAATAAAAACATCGAGAACATACCAAAAGAGTAATAAGAACTGTGCTGGTGGTGAATGAGAGCATGGTTGGTTGGGTGGTTGGGAGTGGGAGTGGGAGTGGGAGTGAACTGGTGGGTTACTGATATTCAACGCGTATCCTCGAC
Source organism: Mycena rebaudengoi (assembly GCA_029282285.1). Taxonomy (NCBI): domain Eukaryota; kingdom Fungi; phylum Basidiomycota; class Agaricomycetes; order Agaricales; family Mycenaceae; genus Mycena; species Mycena rebaudengoi. The sequence continues at coordinate 47,988 of JARJCX010000354.1, forward strand.
CTTATATACTGTTTCGACCCTGTCGAGGCTCGCCCATCCGCTTCAAGCCTTCAGTGCGTCATCGTCTGCCAGAGCACGGGTCCGTGCGCCATCACCTCAACGAAGTATCTGTATGTTCACCCGCGTAAGATAGACAGTGCCTGAGTTACAACTTGGATAGCCGAATGGTTCTTCGTTCTACATCCCCGGAATGATTCGAGACAAGGGCCGGGGGGATTCTGTCCTTGATTATAACGAACAGGAGCGCCTTGAGTCCAGCATGGCAGCTGCGGAATGGAACAGTGGAGGACGACGGTATTCGTAGCGGCAGACGCCACTCGTCGTACGAGCCCAGCCTGCGGGTATGACAGAGGCTCGGAAGAACCATCTTTTTATATTGAACATGTTCCGACATGCACGCATTGAGGCATTGGCTACCGATGTAGAGATTCGACAGGCGGAATGGAAGGCGGCAGGATGTGAGAAAGTCGGCATGACGTCGATGGCTCTGGACTCCCCCAGTAGCGCTGAGAAGGCGACCCAGATGGCCCATACCATAGCTTTCCGTAGCTCGCAATCTAGCTTGGATGGTGAGGTTCATATGTACCGCGTAGAATCTATCTGATATCATTGTAACGGCGGAAAAGTCTCGGGAGAGCTGGTCGACAAGTAGCAGTGTGAGATATGGACGCCAAAGTCGCTATAGCTCTTGTATCGAAACTGGTACGTTTGGCAAGAACCGCTCATACCTGTGGGCTGGTTGAGCTAGTTGAGATTTCGGGAGGGAAATCGTCCCTGGATGACGTCGTTGCGTGGCATTTGTCGGCATGATGCGGCTCGTGATGATGCCCGAACATGCCGATGATTTTTTAACGTGCGTTAGAGCGTCGGACTTTTGCCACTGAGAGCGTCCAACTCTTTATTAAGGGTGTCTTTAGTTGTCTGGTTTCTGAGTCGAGAAGTACTACGAGGTTTCAAGCCAAATTTTTGGCTCTAGGTCCTTTCATGTAATTCTAATTCACTGGATTTATTTGAAGCAGCACGGAGCACCGGAACATATGGATCAGGAAAATTTGGCCCACAATTCTTTGAAATAATTTGCCAAAATCGTGGCGTTGTTTGAGGATGCGCCGAAGTTCAACTGGGTCGGGTAATGCCGAGAGCCAAACAGCGCCAATTGTTGGACTTCTTGATGCCAACATTTTTGCTTCTCACGACATCTCTACTTTCATCCAGCTTTTCTCTGCCTCGTCTTCAATCTAAACCTGCCAAGGCTGGGCTAATCACTCTTGCACATTTCCCCGTCCTCCCTCGTCGCCTTTGTTTTCCGTTCTTACGGCTCATACATCCTCACGATGACATTACCGTCTTTTGTAATAAATAGTACAAGAGGTTCTCTGGACGACCTGCCTTTGGTGGCGGCTTTTCGTGAACTTCTTCGAATTTGGGGCCAAATTTTCTCGCTTGCGGCATGTTTTCAGCGCCGGGATGGTCTTTGGCGCCCATCGCGAATGTTTCGCGCCGAAAATTTGCTCTTCAGCCTCCTGAGGCCCCCGACTCTCGAGCATCAATAAACTTACTTCACTGGTCATCCTTTCGCGGCCGTGCTACTTCGCCAAAGGATCGCGGTGGATCGATCTATAGCAAGTGGGCAACCGGTGCGCGAGCCATTTAAAAATACGCCGACGAATCTGAGCTTACATACGGAACTGTAGGAATAATTTCACACGCTTTAAAAATTCAGATACGGAACTCCAGGAATTATTTCAGGCGTTCCTATGCTATCCCTTGCTCCAATGCTGGCTGTGAATTTCCGTTGACCCCGCGTCACATGTCCAGCACATGATTAGCCACAATATTGGCAAAGAACGTCCAGACAAACTGCGAGGCAACAGTACACTCCCCACACCTACGTGCCACGGCGCTCCCGAACAGCTCAGTCTGCTCCAATTAGTCCACAGGACATGTGCCGACTCATTATACATAAAAGCCATAATATTCCGATGCATACTTACCTTTTATTCATTTTGACTCTATATATCAAGTCACTCTACACATGTATTATGTAGCGACTTGAAGGATTCACTGACTTTTTGAGTGAGTCTCAAACTTTCAGTTCTTTTTTTTTTCCACAAAGCCAAATGGCAGCTAGATGCGCCGATTACATACCTTTATATAAATCCAGCAAGCATTACACATTCATATAAACCCTTTATCAAGCTGACGAGCGCCTTGGAAGGCCTTGGAAGGACATGAAAGGCTTCGCAGCACCTTACATACACTTGCATAGCCGGATCAGGCCAGGTGATCCGTGAAAGGGATTGGCAGGATTTCCCCGATTTGCTGATGTGGCTCTGTCTCTAGCGCGTCCGTCCCGTAGTACATACATGAATTAGACGGGCGAATATATTACCCAATAACACCTATTCAAGACCTGCACCATCAGGCATGTTTTCTTCATCTAAACTGGAACTGTTCTCGCCGACTGCATTTTGAGGGCGTCAATGTTCCTCTCGCGCCCTCAAACTCGTCGTCGCGTCTTTTCTGCTGTACTCACTCTCACGTGATGATTTAACACAGCCAAACAAAGGCTGAAGTTGTTGACTCCACCTCTTAACTCCCGACCACAACCATGCCCACTCTTAATTACGCTTTTCACGCTTACCCTCCCTCCGCCTTTATGGCCCCCGCCTCCTCGCATTCTGCCTCCCTCAAGCGCCCGCACGAGAACGGCGTCCCCTTCAGGCGCCGAGTCGTACCCATCCTCGTCACTTAGTTACTTCGCTTAGCGTTGCGGAAGTTCGTCACTTTGATGGGAAAGTGTGAAAGTTCGTAATTTCAATGAATAATTGAGAAAGCTCGTCACTTCAATTAATGCAGCCTTCAACATGTTTTTTCTTCATTTGCGTGAAGAGGACCAACCATTTGATGCCCCTCCCCTCCCTCACTGCGCTCGGGGGGTCCCCCGAGCTGGGGCATCTCAGGTTGGCACGCTAAAGCCTCGTTCCCATGGAAATTTATATCCCTCAACCCTAACACCCTATCCCTAACCTCTAACCCGAAACCCCGAACCCCGAACCTCTAACCGAAACCCTAACCAGTGAATACCCGCAGTTAGGGCGCGCTGCGCTTGCCCTAACTGCTTGAAATAGGTTACATGTGGATACAGAATTGATAGCATCAAAATGAGAAAGTTCGTAACTATTCAACTGAAGTCACGAACTTTCACAGAATCCCATCAAACTCACGAACTTTCGCAGCGCTAAGCGAAGTAACTAAGTGACGAAGATGGCGCGGACTCTCAGGCGCCCTAGCAAGCGGGTACAGCCGGCGGTGTCCCCCTTGCCCCGCTCCAAGCGCAGAAGCCCCCAGTGGCGGTTCATCCAGCGTCCTGTCCTCTCCTCACTGGTCTCCCCGTGGCCTTCATTGCACACTGATGGCCCTGTTGTCGTCATGAGCACTTGACAACACTTGTCGTCCACAACTTCGCATTCGAGTCAAGTTTAACGTGATGGTACTAGGTGCGAATCCGTCCACGAAACTCGAATGTAACGCAGGGTGGCATCCTAGAGTCGAGAGAGAATTTAGTTCCCTGCTGGCAGCTGCAGAACCGCGGAGTCGAACGAAGCAAGCACAATTCATATGCTTCATACTACCCTATTACTATCGGTGGGGATCAATATTACGTCAGTAGTTGCTTAATTTGAACAGGAAAATAAATAACTACTACCCTCGCTCCTCGTAGACTCGAACCAGTCGTTACCTTAAAATGCTCGAAGACAATCGTTTGATCAAAGATGTAGCGACTGGAGTACGGTCGGAGATTGCCGAGAATAATAAAATAACTCTACCAAAATTTCGACAAGCCCAGGACAAAGCTCTGCGTTTTGCACAGTTAAACCAGCACTCTTGTCAAGCTCAAAATTCTAAGAAATCTGATGTTTTCAGATTTCTGAGGAGTGTGACACTCATCCCATAAAAATCGGCAATTCTTTGCCCAGTGAGTTATAAACCCCGGACTGGAAAGTTTACTGGTGGCCAACGTTGGCCACCACTGGCTGCTGGTGGCCACTGTTGCTTGTTATTTACCATTAATCAAGGAGATTAGATAGTGGCAGATGCTGTTCAATGCCGGATATCTCCGCTCCTTCCAAAGCAGTTTCGAGCAATTCTCATTGGTTCTCGCTGTCAACTGCTGACTTTTGCTGGTTTTATCACAGCACCTGAGTTTGGATTTGACAGATTCCAATGATACCCACTGGTAATCAACAGGTTCCAATTAAATATTAAATGTGTTCTCGGGCAAGTAGCAGTGATATCAGCACTTGCGATTAATCCCGATGGGAATTTTCCCGGCAGTTTGGATTAAATCCCCGGGCTCTTTAGAGGGCTAAGACTTTGGTGGTGGAAGATTAATTGTACACTACACAAAATAATAATTGTGCCTCTTCAAGATTAATCCAGTGCGGATTGTACAAGATTAATCATGTGGCTACCGAAATAACAATTGTGCAGGATCAGTCTGAGAGGGATTTTTAGTGGTAGATTTTTTCCTGAGCGGAGGATTTTTTAGCCAAAGATTAATCTTAGATGATAAGAGTTGTAGATTTTTTAGAATGCAGCTTACTAATAGCTTACTGCGCGGACGATTAATCCTGGTGTCGAGGTGTGGATAAAAGTTGGGCACAATTCAATGAAAATAATCCTGAGATCGGTTAGTTCGGGTTCTGGTGGGGGGGCTGGAGGGGAAGGGGGGTTAGTATTGGAATAGAAGATGTTAGTGAAGGGCAGCGCAGAGGGACAAGACGGATGGGTTAAAGGTGGGTCGAGGGGAGTAATTAGATGGACGACACGAAAACCAAGGGGCGGAAAAGATGGACGGGTGGGGAAGGTAGGCGGGAGGAAGATATGTAACAAAGTTGCGACGGGGGAGGGAGCGTGGGCGGAAAAAATAGCTAGCAACGGACAGGGCGGGATTTGGATTTAGAATACAAAAACGGGGAGGACACGGACACGAAACGAAACAAAGGAAGGGCAAGAAACAAACACTCACCCCCAACAATATCGTCCACCAATCCTGAGATGAAGTCCGAGTCAATGAAGTGTATTGAGGTTGCGGTTATATACCTGGGGATCGGATTCTCCAACGTGACGGATGTTTCTCAGTAAGCACGTCCAAACTCGAGAAGGAAAGCAGGACTTCAAGTTCTAGAGCTATGTCAGGAATATATATGAAAGATGGAATCACGGATATGACGTACCGATACTAAACACGAAGTAAGGTCGGCACCTCGACAAGCCTGGCCCCAGAAATTCGCAGTCGGATCTAGAGACATGAGAGGGTGTGAGTGGTGTGCGTTACGTTGATCGGTGGCGGGGATTGTGGTGGAGAAGACAAAGGGCGCGGTGTCACAAAGTAACAAAGAGTGTGATTGTGATCGCGTACATACGTAAGCCAACTCTCCTCTCTGCTGCCACCACGAGCTTCAAGTCTTCGGTCCATCACGGTTTTACTTCTCCGTTCGCGTGCCAAGGCAGCTTCAACACTCCACTTCTCATGAACCATTTCAGTTCAGTCCATGTCTTCAAGATCACTGCTCATCGCGGATTCCGCAGAACCACACACTTTGACTTGAGCACATCGTCAGGTGCCGTCGGCGCCACCGCTCCGTTATACGACCGCTTTTGTGTTGCTTCGTGCTCACTTTTAATTAGGCCTCTACACTTCTTCATCTCTTCTTACTCTCTTTGGATCATATCCCCATCTCCGCCAACCATGTTTTGTTCAAGCGCGCCGCGCCATCAACTGGTGGCCTTCTCAGGTCTTCTCACATAGCCTCCGACTGGTTAGCAGTCCAATTCACTGGTATGTTTCACTACTCTATTCATCATCTAAAGGGTCAATTGCTGACTGCGGTTTTTCCAATCTCAGCTGTACTCAACTTCATCCGTCAACATCGTCATGTGAGTCCAAAATAATCTTCGACGGAGATTAATCATCCTAGTCATCAACTTTGGCAGCAACGACTAATTATGGGCTCTGATTAATCCTCGGCTCCGATTAATCCGGGGTCCCGATTAATCCTGGGCTCCAATTAATCCTGTGAATCGGAATAAACACCCAAATAATTCTTCTGCACACCGGTTAATCCTCCACAGCCATAAGTAAGAGATTAATCCGAAAGTAATTTTTTCTGTAGCGCTAGGATTAATCTTGCAGGAGCACGATTATTATTTTGTGTAGGATCCCATTAATCCTACGCTGTAATCTCCCACCCAATTCTTAGCCCTCTAAAGAGCCTCAGGGTTTAATCTAAACTGCCAGGAAAATTCCCACTAGGATTAATCCTGAGAGCTGATAACGTTGCAAGTAGAGGGAATAAACCTCCATTGTATGGAATATGAGTTGGCGGCTGAAATTTTTTCTGGGGATACTAGTTTATTAATCTGTAACCTCTGTGGATTGGCATGAACCAATAGAACTGCAAATCGGGCTTTGTAGAAACAGTGGGGATCACTGATACCCACTGTTTCCCAGTGAAATATAGGAGAAATGATAAATGGTGGTGGAATATGTAATGACCCTCCCTTCCTGTGTACTGCAGTATTGGTTCGGTAATAGTGGTTTTCAGTACTTGTGCATCAATATTATTGGCAGCAGAGACCACCCGCGGACTTTCTTTTCAGATTTACATAGGTATCCAGTGAACCCAACGGTCCTCACAGACTATCCAATTTTTCATGGAACACCACTGAGCTCGTAGTGGTTAGCACTGGCTGTCAGTGCTGCTCAGTGGTTCACGATGATCAGGGGTCACCCATCAGGGGTTACCGATGTCTGCCACTGATGTTTCCAGTGCAGGGTATATTACTGTGCCCAGTTGGCGTTTCCCGGGAGACACATGTGAAGTGGCTGTACCGCGTTCCTGGCGCATTCTGCGGTCCAAAAGAGAGTCCGTAGTGGTAAGATAATTCACTTATCACAGTCTCAGGGGCGTCTTGTGGGTTAAGTGGGGGCCCATGGCCACCAGGAGAGCTGGGAGACACCCTGAATCCCCATTCAGCATTAACGACAAGAGGCGGGGGCTCTTGGGGGCTTCTGGTGCCGTTTGGATGTGAGTGGAGGGATGCAGTATACATCAAAGTCATTTATATAACGTTGAACTATCATGGCGGGGCTTGGGAGAGTCTAGAAGGGGTGTGTGAGCATACAGCCCCTAACTCACAAACATCCTTTTTATGCGTTGGGCTCTAACGTAATTAAAAATCGAAAAACATCACATACTTTAGAATTCCGAACTCTAAATAACTGCCGGTTCAGATCTGTGGAATGGACAACTTTGTTCTGAGGTCGTCGAAAATTTGGTTATTATTCTCGGCAATTCCCGACCGTACTACGGTTAAATTATTCCAGTCGCTATTTTAATCACGGATCGACTGTCATTAATCTTAGGGAAAAATCACCACTGGCTCGAGTCTGCGCTCCTCGCTCCAACTGTAGTGGTCATATCTCCCGGTTGAATGGCTACGGGTCTAGATAGTAGAAATACTTATGACCAAAACAAAACAATGCATCAGGGACGGAGCGCACAAATAAATAAATAAATAACTGGCTTGATTCAACAAGGCCCCGTGAAGCACCGCCCAAGGGTTATCCTCAACATAGGGTTTTTCAGGCCGAATTTCGTTTCGAACCTTCTGAGTTTCTTGCAGGCGAAATGGTCGTAAGATGCGGGATTTTCCGGTACGAATTTCGAAAGTATGAGGTAGATGACAACTATGTTCGACCGCGACTGGCCGATTAACTGAGGTACCCGCGACGCTGTTTTTAAACCGGCCGCAAGCGAAAAATCCTGTTATGGTGAATAAACGCGGATGAAAGAACCTCAACATTGTTTTTAGGGCATCAACAAGTAGGAGCGATCTGTTGGATTCCAGAGACCAGACGACTGCGCCGCCGCGAAAGGCAGAGGCTGCAGAGTTTTTGCCACCGTTTGTTAAATACCGCCCCAATTTTCTATGAATAAAAGCGGAAGACGCCAACTGCACACTTGTATGTCCTTGTGTACATCAAGATCACCAGCGTCGCAGCTTTCTTTTCTCCGGTCCAGTTCCGAGTCAGGACCGCCAGCCCGCCACCCAAACGCCCCAGGTGCGTCCTCAAGTCTTCCCATCTACCCACTAACCGGATGCTTTGTTGATAGTTGCTGCAATGAGAGGCCTTCCTCAGGAAATCACCGACACGATTATCGACCTATTCGCCCCTAGTGAATCAGAACGACGTGCCACCTTTTACCCGCTCGACCGGCGCGAAGCAGACATTCTCAGGGCTTGTGCTCTCACTTGTCGCGCTTTCACACCAAGGAGCCAGAAGCACCTGTTTTCTTCGATTATTTGCTGGATGTACCCTACAGAGCCTCAGGCTAAACTCGACGGGCTTGTTTCGGGATCGCCACACCTCATCGCATCCTACATGAGGCATTTCAGTATCATACTGCACAGTCGGAGTCAGATCAGCGATTTCACCCTCATTTCGCGGATCCTTGGTGTGGCAGAGAACTTGATGGATCTGGGACTCTATTGCGGCGGCTACAGCCCTGCTCCACTGGAGTGGGAAACGCGGCCAGCCGTTTTCAAAAATGCCTTCTATGGAGCACTTCAACTCCCGTCTTTCCGGCGTTTGTCTGTTGGGCGTTGCACCTTTGCAGATGTGCTAGAGATCGAGTCCCTCATGAGCCACACAAGCAACTTAAAAGAGCTGAAGCTCGGCCATGTCAATTTCGATGATACGTCTACTCGCCGTGGGGATCCAGTTTCTCACGAAGCTCTCGTCGTCCTCGATTCCCTCACTGTAACCGTCGATCCCGATCACCGTGATACGGTCGATCATGTTGTTGATGCGATGTTATCCTCCTTCCGCATGCTCGACATCAGGCACTTGCGATTCTTGGATTCAGATGATGGTGCAGTGTTGATTCCACTGTTGAAGGCAAATGCGCGAACGGTCGAGAAAGTCCGATATTATCTTCCGGAGCGTGAGTCCAACCCCCATTGGTTGTATGTCGAATTCTGATGGATGAAGGCGCAGCGGAGTACGGTGATCCGGACATTTTGAAAAATAACACGAATCTGCGCCACATCGACATTATCCAACACAACGCTGGCATGGCGGATAGCTTGAAAGTGTTCGGAAACCTGGGCCATTTAGCGGCTCTCCAGACAATTTCCCTCCATTTTTCCGACCAATTCGGTGGTCCCGAGGACAAGATGACTGATGAAGCTTGGTCGGTGCTTGACGGGGTGCTCGCGCAAGCCGGCGACTCGCTTAAAGATGTGCAGATCTATGCACCCACGGACAAAAACCATCGTATGCCACCGGATTTAGGTCTACTGCACCGCTGGCTCCCGTCCGTGATAGGGAAGATCACCCTATACCCTCCGAATCCCGCCGAGGACTAATCATCGAGGAGGTCCGTGGTATATTCGAGTGTGTTGGGCATCAATAGGATTCTGATTGAATTTGGGTCAAGGAGCGGAACAGGGCTGCGGATAAAATAATTGAACCAGACTGTGGAAGTACGTGGATTATTTCAGTTGGATGATTCGAGAGAGTTTCATCAGTACCTAATTGCCGTGTAGTTCTTGAAGGAAACGGTTAACAAGGAAATTATACCGAAGTTTAACACAGTATCAGGCGCGGATCCGTTCGTGAATCCAACCCTACGCAGAGCCGCAAGAGAATTCGAATTAGAGAATGGTCAACCCCAGACGCAGAAGCACAATTCGATTCATATGCTTCATACTACTTATTTCCCAGAAGTATCCCGTCCACATTTGGCGCACAACTCCTGCGATGATATTCTCACCTCGGCGATTCGTGAGTTTTTTTAACTTCTTTCCAACTTCTTTCGGATCTCAACTCTTGAGAGAAACATTTAAATTCCGCTGGTTCCTCGCTCTGCGCTCTCGCTCTTGCGGCCTATACATCCCGACGGCGAAGGACTTCAATTACTGCCTTGATCCAAGAATCAAATTGTTGTCCGACGCTTTTTCGGCGGATTCTTTATTCTGGTTCTGCGGGCTACTACTCTGCTGGGTGTCGCCGAATTCTCTATGCGGAACTGAATACGCCTCGTCCCCTTTCGATCCTTCTTAATCACTGTGCCGCTTTCAGTTTCAATATTACACCGCGACTCAGAGCTCGCCTCACGTCCACTTCGATCGATTCCTTGATCCCAGCTTGATCTCGGTATCGACAGGTCGACGAATACGTTCGTTAACTACGCGCTGAAATCTTTACCGGCTATACGGGGCGTCATAATCAGTTGGAAATGGACGCACTTGATCGAATGAAGAGTGTGAGGTTAGTTGCGGGCGCGAATTAATGAACATTGTCTTGCACCTCCGGCTTCAATTTGCAATGAAACAAATGCAGAGCCCAGCTTTTATTATAGGGCATCAACAAGTAGGAGCAGTCGACTGCGCCGCCCCGAAAGGCAGAGTTTTGTCCGCTATTCATTAAACACCGCCTCAATTTTCTATGAATAAAAGCGGAAAGAACACTACACGCTTGTATGTCCTTGTGTACATCAAGATCATCACCAAGATCGCAGCTTTCTTTTGTCCGGTCCAGCTGTGTCAGGACCGCCAGCCCACCTCCCAAACGCCGCAGGTGCGTCCCCAAATCTTCCCATCTACCCACTAACCGGATGCTCTGTCGATAGTTGCTGCAATGAGAGGCCTTCCTCAGGAAATTACCGACACGATTATCGACCTATTCGCCCCTAGTGAATCAGAGCGACGTGCCACCTTCTACCCGCTCGACCGGCGTGAAGCAGACATTCTCAGGGCCTGTGCTATCACCTGTCGCGCCTTCACACCAAGGAGCCAGAAGCATCTGTTTTCGTCAATTGTTTACGACCAAATTCCAGGCCCCAAACTCGAAGGGCTTGTTTCGGGGTCGCCACACCTCATCGCATCCTACGTGACACATTTCAACCTCAGCCTCACCTGGACCATCGACTCCACTCTCCTTTCGCGGATCTTTGGTCTGGCAGAGAACTTGATGCATCTGGGACTCTATTGCAGCGGCTGGAACCCTGTTCCACTGGAGTGGAAAACACGGCCAGCCGTTTTCAAAAATGCCTTCTATGAAGCACTTCATCTCCCGTCTTTCCGGAGTTTGTCAGTTGGGCGTTGCACCTTTGCAGATGTGTTAGAGATCGAGTCCCTCATGAGCCACGCAAGCAACTTGAAAGAGCTGAATCTCGACTGTGTCAAATTCGATGATATGCCTGCTTGCCGTGGGGATCCAGTTTCTCACGAAGCTCTCATCGTCCTCGATTCCCTCACTATAACCGTCGATACCGATACCAGTGAGGCGATCGATCATATTGTGGATGCGATGTTGTCCTCTTTCAGTATGCTCGATACCAGGCATTTACGATTCCTGGATTCAGATATGGCTGCAGTGTTGATTCCATTGTTGAAGGCAAATGCGGGGACGGTTCAGAAAGTTCGATATCACCTTTGGCAAGGCGAGCCTCACCTACTTTCCGCATATTGAAGATCCTGACGGGTGGAGCGTAGTCCCAGGGGAACGCAGTGACCCCGACATTTTGGAGAACGTTTTGGAAAACAACACGATTATGCGCCACATCGACATCAAAGCCGAAAACCCTTACATGGCCGACAGACTGAAAATATTCGGGAACCTGGGCCATTTAGCGGCTCTCCAGACGCTTTCCCTCCATTTTTACGACAAATTCGGTGGTCCCAGGGACAAGATGACTGATGAAGCTTGGGCGGAGCTTGACGGGGTGCTCGCGCAAGCCGGCGACTCACTTAAAGATGTGCAGATCTATGCACACACGGACGAAAATGATCGTATACCACCGGAGTTAGCTCTACTGCACTGCTGGCTCCCGTCCGTGGCGAGGAAGATCACCCTATACTCTACGAATCCCGCCGAGGACTAATCATCGAGGTGGTCCGTGGTACATGTGAGTGTGTTGGGCATCAATAGGATTTTGATTGAATTTGGGTTAAGGAACGGAACAGGGCTGCGGGGAAAATAATTGAACCAGACTGTGAAAGTACATACGTGGATTGTTTCGGTTGAATGATTCGAGAGAGTTTCTAATTTTCCGTGTAGTACTTGAAGGAAACAGTTAGCAAGGAAATTATACCGAGAACTATATAAAACCCTCAGGATGCAGCAACCGATTGTTTCGCAATTAGATGTACTATTGTGCACTGGGAAGCTGGCCACTTGGGACTATGCAGCTATATTTCGCAGGATTTTGCGCTCAGGGATCCGAGTGGGACCTCTGAGCGTTGTCTCTACAAATTTTGGGGCCGGGACGATGTGCCGATCAAAGATTGTTGCGTGTTTGACAGCAAAATGGCGGGGTGGGAACATTGCCGCTTAGCACCGCTGGCTCACATTGTCTCTTGCTCAACGAGTTCTTCGCCGATGCACGACTTTTGGGGCTAATTTTGACTGCATGGTGCTCTCCCCCACCCCTAGACCATATCTGAACATGTTAGCTCGCGTACCCATTCACCCCAGCTGCACCAAGCTTTCAAATCATTATCCACCTACTCCGAATGGCACCCTCCGTAGCGGGCAAAGGCTGAATGGGACAAGTTCACAAAACTGCATGGGCTCCAAGAATATATAGGGCCTCAGATTTGACTACTTAGGTCCAGGTGCGTAACTTCTGGTGACAATACATTCTAATCCTTTATATCTATCTACTTGTCGCGTATCTTGTACCCTGGGATGCTCTTAATGGCTCCACTAGCCTTGTCAAATCAGATATGCACATTTGACCCAATCTCTGCCTGCGAGAGGTATGCTCTCCCACCGCTCTTATAGATGTGGGATACCATTCAAGTGTATGAAACAGAGCATATTTATCTATAAGTACACTTTCATGCCGTCGATATGTCCAGAAATGTTGTATTTGGCTGCCTGGCCAGCTTCCTGGTATTACCATGTTTGGGACTGCTGTGAAAGAAATATTTACTGAGTCACTGAGGGGGCAGAATAAATTGGCCACTTGTGTCCTACTCATTGACAGTATGCCTGCCTTCGTCGTAGGACACAGGGGGGGCCGGTTGGAGCCTCAGATGGTCGCCCACAGGCCTATTATTCTCAAGTGGCCAGGATCCCAGCGGACGATAGTATATGGGGGTAACATATTTGAGCTTTTTCAAAAAACTAGAGAGCACGACCCTGAGACTAGTCACTAGTAAGTACACCTAACAAATGAAAATTATTGCTATTACTCCACAGAGAACGTATTCAGATAAATTAAGAATATTATGCTTCCTTTTCAACTTTTTCAGCTGAAGCCGCCGCTAGCCATGGTGCATTCCAACTTGCAACTTGGCTTGTAGGCCACTGCTTCGCATGGCAGTACGAGTTCAGTCCTATGAGTCCTCAATCACTTTCGAATGGAGATACTAATTATACGAGACGAAAACTCTTGCAAGCGGAGTTCAAAGATAGTCCGGGTGTTTTGCACAGCGAGATGTTCCAATCACAACGAGAACCCAGATTTCTGTTGGATTTCTGGGAGACAAAACGAGGCAAGCAACTTGACACCCTTCCCAGCTGTCGTTCTACAAGGCGAGTTAACATAACTTGTACCTCGCTTACTGCAGTTCCAGGCGTGAATGGCCCTCAGAACCGACACATTCATTTAATTTGCAAATGGTTTCGTGTTCAGGCCACTACACATACACACAACACGACCTGGTAGGGGTACGTGAATCTATTTATTTTGTGCCAGAGCTAATGCAGCCCCACCTACTCGATAGGTAGCTTGACAAAGAAACACCGCACCGCACCCAGGGTTTGGTTTAAGGTTTGGAATTGTCTGAACCCCCCTAAAACCCAAATGGTCGGGTTTTCGTGGATATTTCGTTCCCATTGTAGAGAAAAAGTGAACATTAGGGTTGTTCAGAGTAGCCACTTTCAAATTTATTTCGGCCCCATTTCAGATTCTAGTTCGCTGGAAGTGTGACCGGAGAAGACCGAAATTGAGCGAAATTGGATCATGATCAGAGTTGAAATGAAAATTCAGAGTTGAAATGAAAATTTAAAAGTTGTTCAGAGTCCACATCATCGCGCTCATCACCTCCCGCCCATTGGCCATCACAGTGAGCTCCCATACCTCGGGTAGGGGCCATCTGGGAACCCTGCAATCTTCGTCAAGCATCATGTACAGCACTCATTGTAGTTAGGCCCACATAAATAATCTGAAATAATACATGCTGACACCGACTTTGAGGCGGCGGGACTGGGGGCGGGAGCATGCGCGACAATGATGCGAAGCGCAAGCGCTAAGCGAACCCTAGCCCTAATCAGTCACATCAGGTAACGCTCAACTGGCCAACGAAATAAAATCGAAATGAGGCCGAAATAAATTTGAAAGTGGCTACTCTGAACAACCCTATTAATGGGAGGTGCTGTGATTCGTCTTCTGTAAACATGTTGTCCAGCCTATGGACCACCTAAGTATAATAACCCCCCTCTGTCATATCAACACAGAACATGATGACAAACTGACCAGAAATGTTGTAGCTTTTCTTTTATGCTCGTGAGAATTTATTGATATGACCAGTATAGGAATTCTGGGCGTCGACGGCCTCGGAGATTGACCTAAGTTCGAGATAGTGCAATATTTGGATGAAGCGGCAATATATGCATGACTTAAGACATCCTACAGGCAAATAATAATAATAAAAAATGTCCGTGGGATTTTCCTTGGGGTTCTGAACCTATACGAACCGAGCCCATTTGGGAATCCGAAATGCCCACTTTTTGGGTGATCGGCAGCATGATCGCGGGCATTTGAGGAATTCTTAAGGGCTTGTCAGCCAGTGCATTTGACGTGTTCGGGACGAGCAGGAGCCAGAACTTTCTCTCTGCTATCTAGACCAAATATATATGCAGCACTAATGGTCCGAAGCTTATGCCGTTGTGCCGAAGCGGAAGCCGGGGTCTCGGCGCACTCAAAACGCTCTAGGCAAGAATCCTGAGCAAAGAGTACATACCATGATTTGTGCTCACAAAACCTCACACTGACTGCACACGCCGTAAATTGGTGGCTGGTAACCTATTGGCGGCATTTCTCTCATCTATTCTCTTAATAAAGTTGCCCTACAGGAAAGATTACTTGCCCGCTTGCTCTTTATCTTCACTAGGTCTGCCCTTTTTTTGATGTTTTTTTCCAGCGCAGTCGCAACATGTGTTTGCCCAAGTGCCAGTGTAGCGGGAGCCTTGCACATTATAAACATTGGAACGGTCTATTTACAGTGGATCCAATTAGAGGAGCAGGGACATTATTTGGTCCCATAGCTTTTACTTGTTGAAACCATTACCAAAAGATACAAAAAACCGACTGACCTCGAGTGAAACACTATTTGCATAATTTGCGCGTGCACACCACTGTGCTTCTTATTCCTTCTTCACACAGCTATTATAGTACTCAAACTATGTTCACCAATTTCCGCAATCAGTGCCATCAGCTCTACCTGAGCTTCGGACAATCAAACACGGTTAGTTTAATATCGAAGGATCCCCTAATTCTAGCGCAGTTCTGAGCTTATTTTCAGACTCAGAGGGGCTGAAATGCCTCAGAAATGTACAGACCTCAATTTCCCCACGATTTTTTGGCCACACCAAATTTTGGGGCCATTTCTTTCTCAAAAGACCTCAGCGTGGGAAACGAAGGCCCATTGAGTATCACACTATTTTCCACAGCTTTTCACTCAATCAAGAGAGCTAATAAACTATGTACAAATTTCTTGTCATCGTTGTTTCGCAAAACCATCTGTAATGTTCCTTCCGATGTTCCTTCCCGTCGAATTTGGCCCCTCCGCCGCTTGTGGCGCCTGCGGGTCTCCTCTCGGGATGCGGGGCCATTACTTCCTTGCATACTCGGCTTGAGACCCACCTGCTCAACGACCCCCTCCTGCTGAAGGCACTGGTCAAGTTCTTGGAAGTCGGGGGCGACTTCGGCTCCTTCTTCCTTTATCTTATCTCACCTCTATTTCAGCCTGGTTCCTTACTTCACTATTGGTATAATACTTTGCTCATGTGGTACCTCTTTCTGCAATGCAACTCCATTCTTGCCTTCCATCATCCTTACTTGCAAAATTTCCCTCCATATACACTCCCAGTCTACATTTCTCACATGTGTTTGACCCCTACCATTCCACATATCTCTCTGTTAAAAAATATTGAGGGACTTTTAGGCTGAGATTGCCGAATCGGAAAGATGGCGGGGCGCAGATCTTTTTGCCTCTTACATATTCAATGGTTGCTGGAGGTGGCACAGAACAAGCCTGCGAATAAATGGGCGTGGTTGGCTACCGGGAACTCGGTCGGATCTGCCAGACATATACTAGCTGCAAGGTGTAATATGAACTACAAATTTCCTCACCAGCGCTGCGATCATACCGAAGCCGTCTACATAATGCTACTCAGACGGGGCTAAATAATTGAAAATTCTTGAGCATCTTTTCCTCTTCAATACGGTTGCGACTCCATCTTATTCGTGTACCTGCGGCCGCCGGCCCGCTCCAATCTCATCCAGAGGTTTTACTGTAGGGTCTTGTATATAATTCCTGAGCAATTAAAAACCGGTTTATAAACATTGTTTATAAACAGCCTGTTTGTAAACATGTTTATAAACAAGGATGGTATATCGGCTAAAAACAGCTGCGGGGGGGCCGACATCTCAAAAATTGGGACCTACGGTGTGCCCTCGATTCTCTTCCTTGCAGAACATCTCGCCATTGGCCTCGGATTGCAATATTTCTTGCAAACGAATTCTGAGCATGTTATTTCGACGTCATTGCCGTCGAAAAAAATGCACGGGTGCCTTTTGATACCTTTTAAATTTTGGTTTATGCTTTATTCCTCCTTTGTGCGTCTGTTTTCCCCTGCCGGACAATTACTGGAAGTCAACTGAAAGTCAAAACACTGCAAGGATTGCCTCCGGCCCCGGCGGCCCGAGGTCTGAATATAATTAAAAACAGGCCATTTGGACCAAACCAATTAAAAACCGGTTTATAAACAGCTGTTTATAAACCGGTATACATACAAGAATTAAATACAAGACCCTATTTTACTGTCCCTCACTTCCTCCCCGACTGTCTGATTCCAACATGCTCCCCTCAAAGTCCCCCATAGGCTGTATTCCAGCCTGTATATGAGAGCGAGCGTCGATATACAAGCTGGTCGATCTGAGTTTAAATCTCCATAACACGCGACATGTCCCCATAAGGCTATTCTCGGTTATTCTCGGTACGTTCGGGAGCTGGAGTTTTCGCCTCATTTTGTGGAGAAAAGCCTGAGGAATAGTCGGGGTTATTATTGCACATAATCTCGGCGAACCCGAAGTCAAAGCGTGAAAATTCTGATTGCACAACAAATATTTGTTTGCATCAAAAGCCGCCCGCACGGAACGCGGTCCGGAATAGCCTTATATGGACACACACGCCGCGTGTATTGGGATTTAGATCGACTGGTCTGTATATCGACGAGCTCGCCTCTCATATACAGACAGTCACTGCCCATGAATTGCGCAATTAGATATAGAAATTCAATGTGTCTTGGACCTGGCAGATTCATAAACAAACTTCTCCCGATATCACACACTTTCAGCACCATTGTCCCTTTGAGTCTAACCGAATTTGATTTTTTCTCTCCCCTGTAGGCTTTTGGCTCCAGTGTCCTTCAAGATATATAAATACTTATCTCATGTATGTACCTATGACAATGCTGCGTATATAGCTCATTTCGGGTGCATGCTATATAGGAGGCTAATAGGACCGGGATAACAACCTACGTATCAAAAGAGAGTGACAAGAAATCAAGCTAGAATGAGCAGATCAAGAGCGGTCCGCGTTAAAATCAATATATTTAAGTTTCAGGTAGTCTCTCCTAGACAGACACGTTACCAAATGAAGCTAGTCGGACTTCACTTGCTAAGCTTACTAAGGCAAGCTGTGGACGTTTATGGTAGAGCTTGGTCCCGTTTACTGCATGAAGAGCGTAAAAAACCCGAATAAAACATTGCCGTAGTCACACGCTACCCTTGTGTGGGTGATATCCTCGTTCTGGGAGTGTACTGAGTTCACGCACCGGCAGAAGTACATTTGAAACCTCATTCGCACGGTTATGACATCGCCGAGGCCTACCGAGCTCCTTTAATCGCAGAGAAGCCAAAAAAAAAAGTCAGATAATGAATTAAACAGTAACCTTTGGACATACATATGTGGATCCATACAAGGCCAGTGCCTGCAGCCGACGTGTACGCTATGCCAAGGCTTGTGAAACGGCTCAAAGTCGCGCGCAATCATCTGGTCCTACTTGTCCACCAGGCATTTCTTGCATGTGTAGGATGGCGGCGAAGGAGGCAGCGGTAGCGCCAGCGGTGGCTGAGATTTTCGGCTGAGGAACAATAATACAGCAACACCACCAGCTGACAACAGAACTGGACAAGATGACGAGCACTGGAGCCAGGAATGGCCGTCCTCTGTAGCTAGTTACGTTTCACAGCGCGTTGATTGACTTACACCGGTACATCTGGAATCCGCAATACCACCGAATTTGAGGGGTGTTTTGAGGCTTCTGCCAGTGTGATTTACAGCGGGAGGTATGGCACACAGATTCCAAAGCAGCTGAGGCGGCGGTGCGGCAGTCACAAGTTATCTGATTTCGCCCAACTCAAGCTCTTCAGACCACGGATGAAAATTCTGAAGACAGATCATAGATAGCCGTGCCATATTATTTTAAAGACTTCCAAGGACGTCTATGGACCTTAAAAAGTCGGAATGCCAGATAACGTCACGGCCACCGCCATATCCAGCTGATCCGAACATAATGCGAGCGTGAAAGCCGGTCACGCTGCCACATATGGCCTTGGCAATCGATCTGCAAGTGTTACTTCCGTGCTGCATACGACTCGAACAACTTACCTTGAAGGCATGTCACCTATCCGGGATTAACTCACCGTCGCGTCTATTATGTTATATCTACGTGCATTCAGACTTCACTGTTCGACGTTCACTCGTTGCTAACTGTCATAAGTAAGTGACACTTTTATTTTGATCACGTCCACACGCTGCAAGATCTCACTCGAGGTCCAGAATTAAGACACCAGTCCTCAAAATCTCGCAACATGCCACTCGCCTCAAGAACTCAATTTGTCTCCAGGCCCCAAAGCTCATTTTGAAGACTGCAGCTGCTCCGGGACTTGGATATTCACCTAATTAAGTCTACTTGCCTTCGCCTCCAAATTCATCCAAGCTTCCTCAAGCCTACACGGTTCAAGATTCTTTCAAGTTCTCGACCCAAGATCATGATTTTCGACTCCCAAGACCATGCTCGAACGTTCAACGCGTCAAAACATCTGAAAACCCATCACCCCAGCTTCGGACCTCAAACTTTATACGGCTCAAACCAACACGCATCGGGGCAAGTCTTTTTCGTAGCTCAAGATTACTCGAGCGCGAACGATCGGTTCAAGACACCTCAAACAGAACTCCTCAAGTCGAGATATCAACCTCCAAGAACAAGACACCAGCCTCAAAGTTTCAAGGTGTCCAGACCTCAATTTGATATTACTGGAACCAACGCGCTTCGCCTCAAAACTTGAGATCCAACTCAAGCTTCATCGCCTCGAGGCAGGACACCCCCCAAGACAAAGTTGTCGTTCCTTTCACTTAAATCCAAATTTTGAGAACAGTCAAGATACATCTTGTCGGTGGTGAGCCGTGATTTATGCACATGTATTATCATCTTAAGATACTATTCATCCACCCTCGACAAATGTCACGTGAAATTTCCTTATCGGTCGCGATTGAACAAAACAATTAATAGTGAGACAACAAATCCATTAGGGGAAGATTCCCTCAACCAGATTGTGCATTGGCATGCAAGGAATGTATAGATTAAATTTTGTGGCTCTTGGACTTCTCTGTGTGTAGTAATTTCGGCCGTTCTGGGGGCCTTGCGTAGTGCCATCATTTTTTGATCTGGGTCAATTGGTTTGATGGATGGATAGTTCCGCCACGTATCGGAACTCTTGGACTTAGCCCTTTTAACAGTGAATACTTAGGCTATTTCTCCTAAAACTGGTCGAAGGGATTGGCTCAAATGTGCCCGTGGCCGTTGCTACACATGTATTTTCTCAAACAGGAAATGTCATGTGACTTTTTGTCGAGGGTGGATGAATAGTACCAGCTTTACGTACCCTGACGCTCGCGGCGGACGGGCGTCGGTTCCCGACGCGGCAATCCGAAATGGCCGAAAGGCCGTAAGTCCAAAATTGCGCAATTCGTCGGGACTTTCTCTCGTGACCTTCTCACGTGCTTTTGATGGTGGCGGTGTCCATTGTCTCTTAATATATAGGATAGGATCTTATCAATCTAATTTGTTTTTACTCCTATTCGTGTGCTTCATTGTGGAATACCTTTTTTTTTGGACGGAATACGGGCGAACTATGTTGAGCCCTAATACGTAGTACTGCATAGAACCGAGCCATACTACATAGTCATATACAGAGGGTACCCTTGCTACAGCAACTACGGCTGCTACAGCACTATGTAGAGCTACGTAGAGTTATGTAGGGGACGTGTTCGGCCGATTCCTCATACACCAAAGGGGTCCGGGAACAGAATAATCAAGGCTACCAGTATGTATGCTATTTAATTTGGCCAATTCCTAGCACAATTGAAGGACGAATACTTGAACCCAACAGCAGATCGCGTCATTGTTTGTGAAAGCATCTGCCGTCACGATCGGCGATAATCCCACGTGATCACAAATAACGTTTCTCATGACATTATCTGTGGAGGTTCACTCGATTGCCTCTGTGGAGGATTGCGCAGCCTGGTCCGCCGAAATCTCGAGGCTTTACCGTGTTTCAGAGGCTCCCCTACCCTCCTGGTGTGCTACTGGCCCTTATCCGCTGGTAACCGACGAAATCTTGCCACTGCTGTCCGAACTTTCTGAACTCCCGACCTCTCTCTATGCGGATTCCTGCGACGAGATGCAGCGACTGGCTGATGTCTTTAATCTGGTCCTCTCCACTGTTGCAGACACACGGTCTCTCGTCGCTCATTATGGCCCGTCGCGCTCAGCCTTTCTCTTCGTGTCCAGTTTACTGCGGGTCTTGGCGCATATGTGCACGAAAGAGGCCATTATAATGTATTTAGATTATTGAAGTGAAGGGGGCCACGGCTCACGTTGAATCTCCAGGCAAGAGGCAGCATTTGTGCGGCCTCGCACCACGACACCCCATTGCGGCGAATTTGATGGAATTGCAACCATACTTGCATGCTATTCCGTGGAAGGCATTGGCAAGGACTCGCTCGCGATGGTCGACGAACCCCCGAATTCGTCTCTGCCAGCAGGTGACCCGATGAGCGTGGACAATGAAAGTCACCCTTCCGGCTCAGGCGCCGCATCCATCGATGTCCCTCTGGAGGCCCATGTTATTCCGGGGCGAGGCAGACATCTATGTGCTCTCCTCCCATTCCTCTGTCTTGCCGACATCGATCACATCGTGGACCTTATGTCCAGCGTCGCGTGCCAACGATATGTGTGGGGCATTCCACAGCCTGCAGTGGGCTTTGCGATCTCGAAATCAGGTACTATCGCGACCCTTATCCTATCATGGGTGGATGTTGCCACGGTATGTCTTCGAAAGAAGATACATCGATCCCATTGTCTAACTGATTTATAGCGCATTGTTCATATCATAATACCCTCCTCTCACACCGACTCGAACCTGGGCGCATTCGATTTCACGAGCCCTTCCGCCGCACTCTTATTCGCGCAGCTCGTCCTTAACCTCTGCAACGAATTCGCTGTTATTTATGATCGCGCCATGGCCGGATGCCACAACAATGGCCTTGATTGGCGCTCGGACAGTTTTCCATCAGAGGGTTTCTATCGGCAGGATCGCATTACCCGGTGGGTACGCGACATCGGAATGCGAGCCAGTGCCTCTTTCGCATGCGATGACTGACGATTTTATCAGATCTTCTGGCAAATCTACGTCCCTTCTTCCCACTCCCCCCTCGAGTCCACCTCAAAGAGCGTCCGCTTGCTCATCGGAAACCTCTGACGAAGTCATGCCACCAAAGTAAACCCCTCTTCTCTATTCGCACGCTTTTTTAACGACCCCTTCGAAGGGAAAACACAGAAGACCCGTCGTACAGTACATCCAGCCAGAGACCTGACAAAAGTGGTTATTCTAGTTCCACGTAGGGCACCCCATCGTCAATCCATCCATCAGAGAGCTCACCGTGGTGCAGACTTGCGAGATTATCGGCCAAGGGTTTCGATAGCGAAGATCCGAAGAGGGCTGATATCCTGACCTGGGTATTCGATCGCGCTGTGTATTTGGAAGCCTTGATTGCAAGGACCAAGGGCGATGATGCCCCAGAGATAAACAAAATGATTGGTGCTTACAACAATATGTGTCAATTTCTCTGGCCACCCTCATGGAACAGGGTGCGGATTCAACGCGCCCGCTTGATGTACGCTCATGGAACCCTGTGCAGAACTCTCCACCAGCAGTTGACGCTGCGTTATCGGACCTCCAAGTCTTGCTGCTCGATCAGGCAACAGAGGTACAGAAGAAGTCCTCTGAGCTCCCCGAAAAAACAGGGCTGAAGCAAGAACATCAACTGTTTCTTGAACAGCATTATGTCCGTGTTGTTATCTGCCTCGGTCGGAGCGTTCACACTCCATAATGAACGAGCCGGGCTCAAGGTCAACGAAGCTGAGAGTTGCCATGATTGGGACGCCCTTCAGTACCATTTCTATGCTGTGAAAGGCGAAGGCGCTTCTCCGTATGTTTTGTGAGTGTTTTATTATAGAGCTGATGGGTTGCGATGTTTGACGTTCTTCGCAGACTCGAGAAAAAAATTGACTTTGCACGAAATCAAACCGTGGATCGAATGGATGCCGAATTCTTTATGGCGGACCAGATTAAACAGGCCGATGACTACTTCTTGCACTGTCTCAAGGCCCAGGCTGATGCCACAGAGCTGGGGATCTTGGTGGCCAAACAAGCTCTCACGGCAAGCAACCAGGCAGACATGATGAGGACACTCCTGAAGCCATATAGTGATAGAACATCAGAGTACAAAGACTGGGTTAAAGCCCGTTCTCGCAAGGACCCCAAAGGAGGCATGTGCGATGCCATACTATTCGCGGCTCTTCCGGGCTACTCTAACCTTATCCAGGACGCTGCATTTATGCTTGATGCCCATGCGCCCCTCCCACGAATTGCGTCCGCCAGGACTGAAACGCAAGTGCAGAAGTTCAAAAAGCAGTTACAGAACCCGTTCTTCGCATGCACCACCGAATCGTGGATGGATTCTACACCCCCGAAACACAAGCCGGTTCATAATTTCAACGCCCATCTTCTCCTCCCCCATTTCGTTGCCGAATACAAAAAATACTCCGACTCGGAGGGGAAGGCACTAAACCAGGGACGTATGTACCTGGTGTCGGTGGTGACCTTCTATTCTGCTCTCGGCATTGAAGACTACCCCTTTTTCGCGTTGGTCACTGCGGGCAAGCTGGGAGCGATTCTTATGGCCTGGAAATCATCCAAACATGAAGTAAGTTGTCCACGTCGATACCATAAATGGGCTGACGCATTCACAGAGAACATATCTGATCGAGCGCAATGTCAGGAAATTCGATATTTTGTCCCCGATACAGGCGTTTCATTTTGCGACATTCCTTCTACGACTTCGTGACGATCAAGAGGAGTTGAAAATCCTTGTCAAAGCGAAGCTGGAAGCAGGCGTAGATCCCGAACGGCTTCGCGCGTGGAGGAAATCGACCCAACATGCGGAGGACCAGGAGGGATCCCCGACGGGCGACCCGGAAACTCCAACTTCGTCTAAGCAGGGCGAACTAAGTGGACAGACGGCTTAGGAAACTCATTCGCCAGTGGTGCATGGATATAACTGACTCAAGCAGGTAAACGAACCGGAATGAGAAGTGAATTGCGTAGCATACAAGTAGATGTTTTTGGTAAGATACAGTAGCAGAAATGTGCACTAAACCCTGATGTAGATGAAATAGTCTAACAGTCCAATAGCCCGATTAGAATTGAAACAGTCCCATGCGCTTGAGCGAAAAATTTAGCTGACAACCGTTGCCTAGAAATAATAGAATTAGCACAAGTCAAGAAAGCAGAGCCGGCAAGAATGAGAAATACCTTCTGGAGCGCAACGGACGTTTGAGCAAGAATGCGACCGTTCAAAGAAGCTCCGGTGAGGAGGCTGACAGAGGTTTTGCCAAGGATCACACCCTCGAGATGTGCGCCAGCGCCAACACTTACTGAGCTTGAAACAACCCAGACGATGTTCGTTTTAAGTGCACCGCCTGAGAGTATAGCTTTCTTGCCAGCGGCAATGCTCAGAGTGCTAGCAACTTGGAAGATCCAAGCTTTGAAAAGAAGGCATAAACAACAGGTTAAGGAATAAGCCAGACAGACAGACGTACTGTCGGTGGAAGTTCCAGAAATGGTGAAATCGGAAGCAGCCGAAACGGCTCCGGTCCATTTGTAAAGACCGGGAGCAAGTACTAGTCCGCCGAGAGCTCCTACAGACATGTGAGCACATGAATCCAATTAATATTGTAGATTAGGACTCACCGCTGGCCAGGTTGTTGAAATTCGGATTGACTCTACCATTGGCGTCGTTGAAAGCAGTTCCCATGTCGCCGATAGCCACAGTAAGGGTAGCCGGCGTCGGTGCGGTGTAACTCGCGGCAAAAAGCTTGCCGACAACTTGCGTGGATGTTGAGAAGGTGCCGGTTGAATCCAGGGTGAGAGAGAAGCCGGTGAGCGCAGTTGCTGCTATTGGGCTGACACCGACGGCAGCATCTAGCAAAGTCGACATTAAACAATTGTTCCTTGTGAAAGCTGAAGAAAAGCGTACTTATTGAGGAGGGCGAGACGGTGGACACGCCAGCTTTTGAGAGAATCGCGAAGTTTCCGGCTGTGCGGAGGTTGACCCCAGCTGGACCAAGAGCTACGGCGGATGGTGCGCCGTTCACAACGGACTACAGAGGAAAATAAGTGTCAGGATGAATAAAAGCATGGAGAACATACCAAAAGAGCAATAAGAACTGTGCTGGTGGTGAATGAGAGCATGGTTGGTTGGGTGGTTGGGAATGGGAGTGGGAGTGGGAGTGAACTGGTGGGTTACTGAAATTCAACGCGTATCCTCGACCTTATATACTGTTTCGACCCTGTCGAGGCTCGCCCATCCGCTTCAAGCCTTCGGTGCGTCATCGTCTGCCAGAGCACGGATCCGTGCGCCATCACCTCAACGAAGTATCTGTATGTTCACCCGTGTAAGATAGACAGTGCCTGAGTTGCAACTTGGATAGCCGAATGGTTCTTCGTTCTACATCCCCGGAATGATTCGAGACAAGGGCCGGGGGGATTCTGTCCTTGATTATAACGAACAGGAGCGTCTTGAGTCCAGCATAGCAGCTACGGAATGGATCAGTAGAGGACGACGGTATTCGTAGCGGCAGACGCCACTCGTCGTTCGAGCCCAACCTGCGAGCATGACAGACGCTCGGAAGAACCATTTTTTATATTGAACATGTTCCGACATGCACGCATTGAAGCATTGGCTACCGATGTAGAGATTCGACAGGCGGAATGGAAGGCGGCAGGATGTGAGAAAGTCGGCATGACGTCGATGGCTCTGGACTCTCCCAGTAGCGCTAAGAAGGCGACCCAGATGGAGCTTTCCGTAGCTCGCAATCCAGCTTGGATGGTGAGGTTCATATGTACCGCGTAGAATCTATCTGATATCATTGTAATGACGGAAAAGCCTCGGGAGAGCTGGTCGACAAGTAGCAGTGTGAGATATGGACGCCAAAGTCGCTATAGCCCTTGTACTTGTATCGAAACTGGAACGTTTGGCAAGAACCGCTTATAACCTGTGGGCTGGTTGAGCTAGATTGGGATTTCGGGAGGGAAATCGTCCCTGGATGACGTCGTTGCGTGGCATTTGGCGGCATGATGCGGATCGTGATGATGCCCGAACATGCCGATGGATTTTTTCCGTGCGTTAGAGCTTCGGACTTTTACCACTGAGAGCGTCAAACTCGGTGTCTTTAGTTGTTCCAAATACTGGTTTCCGAGTCGAAAAGTACGAGGTTTCAAGCCAAATTTTGGCCCTAGGTCCTTTCGTGTAATTCTAATTCATCAGATTTATTTGAAGCAACATGGATCAGAAAAAATTGGCTCACAATTCTTTGAAATAATTTGCCAAAATCGTGGCGTTGTTTGAGGTCCAACTGGCTCGGGCAATGCCGAGAACCAAACAGCGCCAATTGTTGGACTTCATGATGCCAACATTTTTTCTTCTCACAACATCTCTACTTTCATCCAGCTTTTTTCTGCCTCGTCTTCAATCTAAGTGGGCAACCGGTCCGCGTGCCATTTAAAAATATGCCGACGAATCTGAGCTCACATACGGAACTGTAGGAATCATTTCACGCGCTTTAAAATAAGCCGACGAGTCTTACCTCAGATACGGAACTCCAGGAATTATTTCATGGGCTCCTATATTATCCCTTGCTAGCGCTCCAATGCTGGCTGTGAATTTCCGTTGACATGTTCAACGCACGAGTAGCCACAATATTGGCGAAGAACGTCCAGACAAGCTGTGAGGCAACAGTACACTGCCCACACATCCGTGGCCCCGTCTCTAGCACGTCCGATGGTCGAGCACCCGCGCCGGCAGCCGAGGTGGGGACGCACGACCCTAGCCCCCCATCCACCCTGCCATTCTCGTTCCGCCCAGCTTCCGGCACACCGCGTCTGACGACCTGTTATCCCCACGTACAAGGTCGATGGCCGGTCTCCGTTGTTGTTCCCGCGCCCGACACCCGCCTCGAAGATGGACGCTGGGACGCCATTTGCGTGGCTTCCGGCATCCACTACAGCCGGCACGCCCCGCGCGAGCACATCATCCTCCCCGCATACGAGCCGGACCAGAGCCGGTGGGACGCCCTCTGCGTCGCCGCCCACTCCGAGCTCAGCATCCACGCGCCACCACTGGAGATTGTCATCACGCCGCCGACTCCAGTCCTCCCTCCCGCTCAGCTGCCCACGACTGGACAGTCATCCAGCAGCGCGTCGACGTCGGGAGCTGTGCGGGGGTTCAGCCTGTAGCAAGCGGAGACACATCCGATATCGCCTCCACATCGGGTTCGGCAGCAGGGTCCTCGTCAAACTCAGCTGCCTCCAAGCGCGACAAGGGCAAGGGCAGGGAGGTCGCCACGAACATCGGCAAGGAGAGCGCGAGCGGGAAGAGGAAGAAAAAGAACAGCAGCAACAACAAGGAGAACGTGCGCCACGTTCACGCTGCGTCTGGGAGCCAAGCGGTGGCGACTGCCCCCCGGACCAGCACCCCCGGCCGTTCCTCCTTCTGCTCCTCCGCCTGTGATCAGGGTCGCGGCGCTGTGCGCGTTGTTCACTGCGCTCGAGATATAGTAAATTTCTCCTTGTCCCTCGTCGTCCTTTTCTCATCGTTTTTGTTAGAATTTTGTAGCGTGTGGATCTAGAGAGTGGGGGCTAGATGATCATCTACGACGGTAAGCCAATTCCTTCCACCGCGACGTCCATTCCTCATCGTCCCCCATGCAGGATATACCGAGGCGCAAGCGCCTTCGGATTTTAGAGATACCGGGCCTCTGTGCCTCGGTTGCTTGAGGAGGATTTGATCTTATGGTGAGCTAATCGCTTCCATTACATCGCTTACTATTGGGTGCAGATATTACGCCGGGCCACGACCGTGCCTTGGTTTGCTGGATACAGTATAGATTTTGCTTCATATTGTACGTCAGTCTCTCGCACTCCCTTCCTTCTTCGTAGACTTAGATAACCGGGCCTATCGCGCCTCGGCTTGCTTAGCTGGAAAACTATTTGCTTGCTACGAGGTGAGTTGGCTGTGGATATACTTCGCCGCCAAGCTGATCTTTACCCAGAAAGCATTGCTTGACCCGAGCACACTCCATCCTATTGCTGGTCTCCTCTTCCGCTGCGTCATCTCCCTCCCTCCCCGGCACGGCGGCACCCGTCCTTCAAGTGAGTTTCCCTCCCACCCTCGTTCTTACATTGGCTGACCCTCTTCTAGTCGCTGCCTCACTCTTTCATATCTCCCGCGCGACCTCCTCCCTGGTATGCGTTCTCCCCATAAGTTTCTGATTCAATGTCGTTCTTCACTTGGCTAATTGTCTTCTAATCGCTGCCTCACATTCGTTTGTGTACCTCCTCTCCCGCCACGCGTGCTTCGGGTACGTTTCTCACTACAACTCGTTTTTGACTTGGCTGACTCTCCTCGTAGTCGCTGCCACCACATTCTTTCGTGTCCCTCCCGCTACCCCGGCGCGTACTTCGGGTAGGTTTCTGAGTATAAATCGTTTCTGACTTGTCTGACCCTCTTCTAGTCGTTGCCTCACATTCTTTTGTGTCCTCCGCTGCGTCACCTCCTCCCCGGTATGCGTGCTTTGGGTACGTTTCTGGGTATAGCTCGTTTTTGACTTGCCTGACCGTCTTGTAGTCGCTACCCCAACGATATTTTACCTCTCCCGAGATGCCGCCTTCCTCTGCAAGACCCAGCTCCGGACCAGTCTCTACCCGCCCACGGTCCTTACCTGCCCCATATTGTATCGATAGAGATCCGCGCAAGGTAGATCCCTCCCGCTTCTCTCCTTCTGTCCAACTCACACAGCCATTCTTCCACAGACTCATGTATGGCCCCTGGTCTATTCTCCTCTCCGTCTCGCGTGTCACCTCCCTCCTCTGTGTACAAGCCGCTGCCCAAGAACATTCTTTACCCGTCCATGGTACTTACCCGCCCCATCTTGTATCCATAACGACCACACATGGTACGGTCCTCCTCTCCGCTCCCTTCCTTTATCTCACCGTCGTCCTTCCGCAGACAGCCTACCACCCTTGTATCAACACACCACACACTATACTGTATCGTTAGCTTCTCCTCAAGTCGCCTTGGACCCCCATCTCAATCTGCGTTTTCGTTCTCGTGCTCTGGTTCTGCGCTTGCTTTGTTTTGTGTTTTGTTTGCTTGCTTGCTTCACTGCTGCTGCTGTTTTGCTCGCTGGGATTCGGATCAAAGTCTCGTCGTATGCCACAGGACGTTGGATGTAAGCAAGCTTCTTCCCTGATCCTGTCCCTTCGTTGATCGTTGTTTCTAGACAAATCGAAAGCTCCCCGCGACCGCTGAAGACTCGGAAGACCATGAACCGCGCTTCGAATTCCAACGGCCGCCCACCCCGGCCTCCAGTCGCGACCTGCCCCGTCTCGAATCGCAACGTGCCTCAGTACTTCCCATCGGCCAAATGCTAGTTCTCCCCACGTCCTCGAACCCGAAGCAGATCCAGATCTCCACTTCAAAATGTCTCTCCGTTTGCCAGGACTGCTCGCTTGTCCCAGCCTTTCGCCGCCAGACTCGAAACGACTTCACACTGTCTATCCAAGCTCATGGTATTTAGGTACCCACAGTACGTCGTTTCTAATCCCTATCTTGCGCTTTAAGCCAATCTCATCCTCCTCTTGCAGATCTATCTATCCTATCCCCAATACCCGGCTGTGATTTGGTTTCGGATTTTTTTAAGGCTCTGTCTTCGATACCCCGTTTTGGCTTCTGGTCCCGATTCTTCAAGACTACAAGTCTTTATACCCACCTTCCTTTTATTCTTTGGCCGCGAGCCCTGATACCCCTTGTCCTTTATTTGCTGGTACTGCAGGGCTCTCTCTTCAAGACGCTGCATCCGTCTTTATACCCCTTTGTATTTTTTGAAAATGTATTTCTCGACGTCGAAAGTGTATCTTCTATAAGACTATACACTGCTCCACTCACAATGAGATCTTAGAAAAACTACAGTTGTGAGCGTCTTTTCTTTGAGCTTGAAATTATTGCAGTCCTAAAAGGGAATACCGCTCTTTTGAATTCGCCACCACTGCGTCTCATTGAAGGCGACTATTTGAGGAATATGAACTACCTATCCATTCACTACTTGTCCATGGCGACCAGCTTGGCCCATCGCCTCTCCATTTCGGACTCGACGGAGAATCGTGCTTGGGGATCTCTTCTCCGACCAACGCCTTGCTTTGGCCGCGCTATCACTCTACGTCACTCATGGCGCCAATGGGCCTAGTAGGACCGTCTCGAGGCTAGGCGCCTCCCACTGCCCATAGGACAACAGAATCGCGCACTGCGACCTCGTCCGTGGGGTTTCCTGGTGTTCTGCTCTGTGGTCTTAGATGTCTGGAATGTATGAGGTTCAAGATGGGTGCGTCTCTATGCATTTTTTCCCTTTCCTCCTTGCTCTCCACGCCTGCTAATAGGTCGTTGTCCTTCCAGGCGCACTCTATGACGGCAACCTGAGCGCGCAGGGCGCGCCTCGAGACGTATGGAGGTGAGTTTGGGGTGGCTCGTCGTCTTTTGTCGTTTTTTTTTTGCCGCCTTCTTTGGGTCTTTGGTGGCTGCCTGCCAACTATCGTGAATGTGGCCTCATGCCAAGTGCGACTCAGTCTTGCGTGGGTTGCGTCCTGCACCCAGCTGGGCTGACGTTCTCTGCATTGCGCCACATTTGCCGGTAGTTTGAATCTTGTCCGTCGCGCCGGTTGCGCAAGTGGAGCGTTTTGCGCCACAATTTCCCCTGCGCTTCATCCATCCACTTTTTCTGTATCCGTATTGACGATTCCTCTTTCTCCAGCTAATTCAAAATATACGAAGACGCTTCTGACAGCCTGAGGCCCCTGAATCAGAATCCGACCACATACCACCTTGTAGTCTGGGCCCAGTATATACACCAAGCCCAGGGAAACCTCTCGAGCAACCCATAATGTATACGTCTCCCTTCTTGTGTTCCATGACTCATTCTTATCCCATTTTTCGTTTGAAGTCGTCGGACCATGTCGACAATGACGAAGTCTCGTCCTTCACCACCCACCCCAGATACTCCAAAGGGCCGCACGACGCAAAATTCCACTTGCACTCCCGCCTCGACAATCCCTGACGCCGGCTCCTTTCCCCGACAAGCATGCCGGCAGACCATCCCCGCTCTTCTCCTTCGCTATCACTCGACGAATTCCTTGACTGTGCGCGTGTCGTCGCACTCCGTTAGGTCCGCGCACGCCCGAAAGGAGGAGCGCCAGGACAGGGCTGCTCGACGTCCAGCAGCGCTACCCGGTCGCTGCCACGCCACCGACGGAGTGGTAGTCGTGAACGAGGACGAGGCTGTGATGCGTGGGTCGTCGCCGATTACCCTTTGGCACTTAGCGCCAACCTCGCATCAGCTCGTCGACTTCACGGTGATGCTACGCGCACGGCGTCGTGAAACCCAGGACTTCCTTGAGCACCATGGCCACGGAGAGTGTAAGGTGACGATGAACGACGACGAGGCAGGCTCGATGTGGTGACGAAGGACGCGGTGTGGAATGTCAAGTCGTATTTCACGGCACGTCCCAGAGCGCTGCTGGACTCTGCGTGCTCGCCGCGGCGTCAGGCATGTGCTCCCCTTCCCGTACCTCACCTATCCGCAGCGCGCCGCTGGTGCCTTGGTCGATGACGATGCATGGGATCGCGGTTTGACGCGGGTGGTTTCGAGTAGTGAGCAATCGGGAATAGCTGCAAGATGATGTACTGCGTACGATCGCGTGTCTCTTTTCACTGGCCCATGTCTGCTCGCTGAGGCACACGTAAACCGACCCGCTTTGCGTCGACCTTGTGTATCGCAATTATCAAGCTCCTCCACGTGATTATAAAATCCTGATCGGTGCCGCGAATTGGTTAGCCCCTTGCCGCGATGAGATCTCCGAGTCTGCGCCTTGGCTTGCGCCGTTCGCCTGCGCGAACTGGCAGGAGATTTGGCCTGTGGGTCTTTATCTTTCTGTCATGTCCATCGGCCTGACAGGGAGCCAAGCCCGCTGAAATCCAGACCTGTAGAGTGTCCCCCTACAAGAACAATTCGTCGTGACTATTCCCTCCCCTTGCCGCTGTCACCAACCCCGGACCCGGAACAGCTGCCCAATACCAAAGGGAAGCACCGCTAGAGGTAATCAACCAGACCAGCTAACCCGCTCCCCGACATCTATTCTGCCCATTGGCCCACATGGAGTGACCAGTATCTGTGGCTGATCCGTGGGTTCCCGACTTCCTCGGCACAACGGACGGCACGAGGCTCGTGGACAAACTATTTCATGGCATGTATGATATCCCCGGCGACGTGGAGCCGCTTGTATGCCATGACAGGGGATATTCCGGATAGTTTATCTTCACCGCTGGGAGCCGCTACTACGGGCATTGTGACGAGGATGTCTGCGAATTCGAGGCCGAGTTCGCGTCGAAGGACGACTTTCTGGAGCGGAGGTTGGCAAACTATGATGAAATGACGAAACGAGAAATTGCCCCGCAGCCAGGACGATATGCCTGAGCTATGGATGCCCACGTTTTGAACGCAGTCCGCGTTGTGTACGTATTAGCGCGGATATATGATTTGCAGCTAATACAATAATAACATCTGCAAAACCTTCGATATGTGGCGGCATGCTGGGGCTTGACGTGAGCCCAATAATTTCGCGCTAACTTCCTCTTCGTCGTTCTTCTCTTCTTTCAGTCATTTATTGTTGTCCCAGGCTAACTACAGATGCCGGTGGATTTTGTATGGACAGGATTCGGAGGTGCGCGTGATCCGGCCTTTATGTGTTGAAAGTCATCGTCAGCAAAGGAAGAAATCTTTTTCATCGTAAATGAGCGAGAAGAAAGTTCGACACTCGTCCCACCACAACTTTCTCTGAATTTCAGAACGCGACAAAAACGGTAACCCTGACTCGGTAAAAACGAGCGGGCAAATGCCACCAGTTGAAAGAGAACACGAAAAAGTGATAGGCAATTCGCACTGACAAGGCCTGGGCGAATGTAGCGAGTACGACCGGCGCCCCTAGAATACTAAGGGGAGTTGGATAGAGCTCGTTTTTTAGGCTTGAATCAACTTTTGGTCCATATGTGACAATAATACCTCATTCTCTGTAAAAACGACCATACATATTCAAAGATGGTAATATACACGGAATAGAAGTAGATCCATCCCAGGAATGGCCGGTTGAGCTAGTAAGCACTGCGGGAATCTCGGAAGCGCGAGAACTTTACAACCGCGGAAGCGTGAGAACTTTGAAATCAAGCTGCTTTAATTGGCCATTTCCGAAGGTCCGGATGGCTGTGCCGTTCAATCGCCGTCGTTTAAAGACCTCAACTCTTCTTGTTCTTCAACATTCAGCATGGCCCTCCCATCGAGTTACTTTGAGCAGCTTGCACCTGAGCTCATCTTGCTCCTCCCTCCTTTACTCTCTACGGCTTCTCTCAACTCGTTGATTCTCACCTGCCGCCTACTGTGGGAACTTCTGCAGCCAGACCTAGAGGCGCGGATTATCCCTTCTCTTGGTCGCAAAATCCTGCTATGGGCGGCGGCGTCCAAACCACACGTCATAAAGAAAATACTTTCCTTGCCGCACAACATACACCCTAGCGCGGGGTACGATCACGATAGAACCCCGCTCCATGTCGCCGCAGGCGCCGGCAATGTCAAGATTGCAACCCTGCTCCTGAAAGCCGGGGCGGATCCGAATGCTAAAGATGATCGATGTCGAGGTAACCTCCGACCCCTCCACGAGGCCGTAAAAGCCCAAAATTTGAAGATTGTGATGTTACTGCTGGATCACGGCGCGGACATCGACGCGTGTTGTGTGTGCGACGGTGGCTCGGAGAATGCCCTCCATACGGCTTGCGCCAAGGGTGATCTGGAGATGGTAGATCTCCTGCTTGCTCGAGGAGCACATATTGAATGTGGGGGCCATTATGGCGGCGCGCTCGGCTTTGCTGTCCAGTATCGGCAGCTCGACGTCGTGAAGCGCCTCTTGGCCAAGGGAGCGAATGCCTCGGGAGTCGTGCCACCGTATCAGCTGGCGACTGGTGGCCCGCCGCGGCCGCATAGTGCAGAACTCCTGTATTTGGCGATGGGGCTGCGGGCGCCCGCGTCCGAATACGAGAGAGAACGGTTGCGAAAACGGTTCGCTGCTCTTTCCGTCTCTCGGCCAAAGTGGACTGGGGTGCCTCTCCCAGGTGAGAAAAGGCAACTTATGGCCCTTTTGCTTGCGCATGGAGCCAGCAAAGACGTAACATTGGCCAGAATTTCGGAACACCTGAAGGCGTTGGCGGATGAGGTGGAGCGTACGGAAGAAGAATTTCTCCAAGAGGTCCAGGAAATGATCAAAGAGGCAGAAGACACTGTCCCAGAAATTCTTGCTTCAAGAACGGATAGTTCTAGTTAAGCTCCATCGTGAGTAGATTATTTTGTCAATCCGAATCATTAACAGTAATTAATATTAACTCATTGGTCTTCAAAGATTCTTTCAAACGCGGAAAGTCCGCGCTTTGACTTCAATTACTTCCATGGCTGGATCATTTCGATGGTCCGCTTTTGTCATTTATTCTATTCAAATACAGGTTTCTTGCCAGGTTTTATCTATTTATTAGATGCGGTTGACTATATCCTGCTTATCTTATCAGAAACATCCGTGGATAATACACAGCATGTATCAAGTCAGTCAGTCGTTGCAGTGCGAGTTGCTTGATATTGTTATCCGTGTTCACAATGAGGCAAGCCCACCCCGGTACTTATGAGTCAGTGTGACCCCAGCTATTTTTTTCTAACAACCCCGAAGTTCATGGGGCTCAGACTAACTATAATCTCTCCTAGACAGACTACAATAACTTGTGCCTCGCTAGTTGTAGACTAACTAGTGGATGCCAACCCAACTCTGATTATTTGCCGTCGCTTACGGAGACCTCGGCACATGGACGCTTTCAAACCGCTAGGTTCAAAGTTACCGGTGCTACGGAAGGTACCATGTTGAGTTTTTTATTTCTCCTATGCTACTCAGCTGGTCTGCCCGGAAGAGCGTCGGGTACTTCGGATTTTAAGCCTTTTCCTATGCAGCCGCAGAAGAACTCTTGTCCACATTCGCCTGTGCCGTGGTATCTTTTCCTGGTGGAACTCTAGTTCAAAGCTGTGATTCTATGTTTATCATTGGCTTGTCAAGATCTGTTGTGCTGATCGTTATATATCGACATCGTATCCACCTTTTCTTGAATGTGTACTCGGTTTCCTCCCCCCGAGATGTGAAAACTTACAGCGGCAAGTATCCGGAGCAATAATAGATGAACCGTTTTGTCGTCCAACATCCAATCTAGCTTGGATTCAGCGCTTTGACCGATCGGCAATTTCGGTGCGAAGTCCGGAGGGCTGTGCCGCCCTTCAATCAATCCCGAGCTAAGTTAATAACACATACTAGTTTCAAAAGGAAAAATACTCCGCAGAATAATAACAGAAATGGATATACAGAAATTAAGGTGACAAATTCATCTCAACATAAACTCCTCGACAGGTCTACATCGAGTCTGTTGATTCACAGAATCTTAATCAACATCGACATCTATTCCTTTCCCAGCCGTCCACCAAGAAGATGCAACTTTGCCAGCTCCCATTAGCAACTTAGTACTAGACTACAGTTTTCGAAAGGGTAATTACTATAAAAAAGAAAAGAATGGAATGACGGCATCGGGCCATTCCCAAGAATCTCGTAACAGGTTCATCTCAACACAATTGAATGTTCTTCATCCATAGAATCTTCATTGACATCCACAAATGTCCCCTGCACCAGGTCTCCAACGGGAACATGCAATTCTACCAGTTGTATGAACTGCTGTTCATGCTTCTCCGAAATTGCAAAGTCGGCCTCTGCAAGCCTCCTGCCAAGTCGGGTAACATCCTTGGCTTGAGAAGACCTCTCAAACAAAGGCCGTGCCATCTTCCACAACCCTACTGATTTCTGGATTTCACCTCTCTTCTCATATATATCAGCAATTTGAACCATGCAATCTGCCCTCCAGCGATGAACATCCATGAAGGTGAATGCTTCCAGTGCAACAGTGAAGAGGCTGAGGGCTGACTCATCATCTCCTTCAGCGGCTAAGAGTTGTCCTAGGCAGTGGATGGCTTTCATTGTAGCCAACTTAGTCTTGGAAATCAGTCCCAGTGATATGAATATTGCAGCCCATCTCAGGGTCATTTGGAAATTGTTCATCCTTGAGGAAAGAGCTGCAAGTCTTTCCAAACATTCAAGCATCCGGAATATTGAAAAACCATGTTTTGGGGATGTAACATAAGCTGAAAACGTGGCATTTGCCACGGTGTGATCATCACGAAGAGAGAGATCTGCTAATGCCACATCGACCCAAGGAGCCGTTTTAGCCTGTTCATACCCAGATAATAACTGGATGTGACATTGACAGGTTTCCAGATTTTGATAAACTTGTTTGGAATCTACACCAATGGCTATATCAATGAAACCAATGCTGAGGTTTGTAACGATTGCAATATATCTCTGTTTTGGCTGGAGGTTTGATAACATTGAGATGTGGTATTTCCGTGATTCCAGATATTCTGTTTTACACATATGTATCTCGGCTTCTTCATTCATGATAGTCGTATCGAGATGACCTCCTTTCGGTAGCCCACAAGACATCCAAAGGCTTCTGGAACCTTGAAGAAGCATTTGAGCATGCCGATAATTTGCAAAGGTCCGGTGGCACTTTGTTTGGAGCAAAAGTGACTGTGCCTGTTCATATACGCTTCCAAGATACACACCATAGGCTTCTGCCTGCTTCGCATATTTCAGGGCACCTGATGGATTTTCCATTTCATACATGACACTGGCTATGCCTGCAAGGGCTCGCGCACCAATGGTTGTGGGGCATCCAGTGCTATCAGACAAGTGAAGTGCATGATCATACAAGTCAAGAGCATGAGTCATCTGTGATTGCTCCCAGTGAGCATATGTACCCAGTGCAAAATACCAGTTGGCTGACAAAAGATCAGTGCTAGAACATCTGGAAGAAGGAATGCCTCACCCTGTTCCAATGGCCCCTTGGATTTGAAATAATCATTTCCCAATATGATTTGTCTTTGAGCATCGATCACAGGTGAAGTTTTGGCACCGTTGAGGTTCTCCACCAGATAATCACCGAACATTGCATTGTGTTCCCAATGTGCCATCTTTTCAGTGAGAATGGGGAAAAGAGGTGAAGATGACATCTGTGTTATGTCATAGAATCGGTTTAGAAACAGAATACTTTTGATAATCTGTGTATCCTCAGGATTCTGTAAGAGTAGGGCATCCAGGAGAACACTGTTGAAATTGCCCAAATTGTGGGAAATCTTTGGGACTATATCAACTGGATTGACATGTTGGAATTGGTTCCAAAGATCGAGAAGTTCATGAAGGTACTGGTGTGGCTTGATCTTCAGTGCCTCTGTTGGAGGATGTACATGAAAAACATGTTCCCGAATGGGGACCAGAACTTTGAGTCTTTGATCTTTATCGATGAATGCAAGGGATGTTCGGATCAAGGTACACTTGCAGGCCAAAATATCAGGAATTGGGAGCCTTGTCTGGACTAAATCAGTGTCTGAAAGTCCATCTGGAAGCATGGACAAGACACTGAGCAGATCCTGTGCTCCTGATGTCATGCGTGAACTTGTAAATGACAGCATGATGGAGATGTCCAGGCTGGACCTCTGGTCATATCCATCTGAGAGCATGTGTGTGCTTTCTGATTTCCATCGAGAGATTGCCTGATCACACCCTTCATGAGATGCAATACGGGCAATGAGGCTGACTGCAAGTGGCAAGTTCCCTGTGAGCTCTAGCAATTGTTTGACACTGTCTTGATGATGAATGTCATCAGCCACCTCAACAAATGTCTGAAGAGCAGCTGAGGTCGAGAGTGGGTCCAAGGGGGTCAAGAATGGACAAGTCCAGTTTACTTTGGATGGTCGTTCGGCCCCTCTCATGGTAATCTGGACAGAAATTTGTGAGTCCTCCAACTATTGGATCAATTCACTGCTTACCATCAGTCCCAGGTGGGTAACATCTGTGAGCAATGACAAAAATTCTTCTACCTCAGTTTGAGATGACACAGATTCCCAAGGTGTTTCCAGGTTGTCCAAAACCAGCAGAGAGGCTGGACTGTTGTGGAAGTAATGGCCAATTTTCTGTGCCAAATAGGACCCCTTCTCCACACCGATATGATCCGCAACAGTGGACACCAGCTGGGAACAAGTAGAGCTTGAGTGACATGGAACAAAGTATTGCTGAGAATATTTGGCCTTGACTTGGGAGTCATAAAGAGCCGCTATGGCAAGGCTGGTCTTTCCTATTCCACCTGTGCCGAGGATGGCAATCCGGGCTGAATCCTGGAGAAGAATCTTTATTATATGCTGGAGTTCTGAATCACGGCCATGGAAAATTTGGGGGGTTGGTGGAAGCATAGTGAATGATTCTGCACTGGGGGACTGTTAGTATGGTTCATTAAGACCACTATTTATGTCGACACACCTACTGTTGCTGGAGAGAGTTCCGGCGACCTGTTGAATTTGAGTTTTTAAAAATGACAGGCTATTTTTATGACTGACAGAAG
Source organism: Mycena rebaudengoi (assembly GCA_029282285.1). Taxonomy (NCBI): domain Eukaryota; kingdom Fungi; phylum Basidiomycota; class Agaricomycetes; order Agaricales; family Mycenaceae; genus Mycena; species Mycena rebaudengoi. The sequence continues at coordinate 86,610 of JARJCX010000354.1, forward strand.
AGCGATCAGAACTGGTCAGATCGGGATGTGCAAGCAAGAGTGCCATGAGTTCATCATGCAGTTGTTTGGCATCCCTCCGCATCTGCACCATTTGAGAGATTGTTGAACCAGCAATGTGCATCTGGAATGGTGTTCATAATTGACTCAGAAATCTGTGAAGGGGACTCTACCCTGAACTTTTGGCAAGCATCATTGATCCCCTGTTTGCACATTTCTAGTTTCACCACATTATCAGATTGTGTGAAGAGCTGTTTAATCTTTCCCATTCCCTGCTGTGATTTCAGAAATGTAAACACCTTCTGGAGGGTTCTGGGGTGGTTGCATTTTGTGAAAGGTTATTGTGAACGGCACAACAATTTGGCTTACTCTGTGAACTTTCCAATGTCATACAACAGTGCAGTTGAGAGCACCCCATCCATTTCTGCCGTTGAATACAGCTTCACAATGGTACAGAGGACTTCATGAATTTGTTCAACCATTTGAGCAGTATCCTCTTTGTGTGATCGGACAGACTGCTTCTGGTTAATAAAAAAATGTGGTTTGTATTACTGCCCGGATACTCACTTCAGCACATTTAAAAATCGATAAACTTGATGTTGCTGCAGAACCCAGGAAAGGTACCCGAGCAGAGTCCGCGATTTCCTTCGTGGTTGTAGCCATAATTGTGGCATATTGAAGAAGATTTTTGAACGAGGTCGCTGATGGCTGCATATGAGTTCAGATAAGGGAAAGTGGTCCTGTACCGAGAGTGACACTTCCTGTATTTATACCTGCCAGTATCTCCGAAGTACATTCAGATTAATTGCTCCAATTATAATCATAGTCACACAGAGTTATAATATGTCTGCTTTCAACAATGAACAGGAGGTAGCATAGTTCTTGGGGCCACAATGCCAAATGACAACCCTAATTATACTTTTTTTTTACAGCCACAGAAGTCTCAATAAAATCAGTCGATGAATCAGCCGCATTACAAAGGAAACATCCAAAATTTTCGAAGGAAGTTGATGGCGGCATAATGGACCAGGTATGGCGAAGTGGTTCTATATGCATGTGGAGAGTGATACCTCATGTCAATGCCTTTATATGCACTATTATCTCCGAAGCACATTCGGCTTAGTTTCTCCAATTATAGTCATAGTGACACAGAGCTATAATGTATCTGCTTTCAATGTTGGACAGGAGTTAGCATACAGTCCAGAAGTAAATACCGCCGAAACAATTTGGAGTGGAGGAAAAAACTTAAACCACTGCGTCAAGTAAGCAACGATAGAACTGCGGAGGAATATGCAAAAAAAAAGTCAGGCTTTCGACGTCATTCCGCAGGAAGGAATCAAACCTAGGCCTCCGACAATCGGATGTAATTCACTTGCAGTGGCTTATTATCATCCTCCGGAGTTGGAAATGTGATTTATATGAGTGTGAACTAAAACGATGAGGGAGTCGCATTAGAAGTATTCAAACGGCTAACAAAGCCATTCCGTGGACGAGACGAGGGGATATCTGTGACAACAAAATGAATAACATACCTAAATGCCGTGTCGGTAGTGGAATAGCTAAGCTTTACAACTTAAAAGCAGGAAGAAGTTAAATCGGAAGAAAGTCAGGAGCGCAAATGCCTGTCCAGGATGTATCCCGTAGAGTCCAGGGAGACGGGGACGCCGTATGGCCCACGGGCAGTGGATATTGTGACCATCATCACTGCACTGAGGCCCTATGTAGTCACAGGGTAGGCGATGTTGGTCTACCTTGGTTTACCCCCGGCAGACGCACGTAGTCACACCTGGTCTACATTGGTCTACTGGGAGTAGACCAAGGTAGACCAACATCGCCTGCCCTGTGACTACATAGGGCCTCAACGCAGTGCATGTGGAGACGAACTGGGATTGAAGCGGAAATAAATGACCACGTACTTGCCTCAAAAAAGAGGTGGCTCGGCCAAATAAAATAAGAAGTTTACCAAAATTCCCATGGTCCGGGCGAGATGAGACGTCCGAGGACACCAAAAAACCGACGACTCCTTCAGGTTTAAACATCCAGAGGCAACATTTGGCATTTATCATTGCTTCCACATATATATCGAAGGTGTGCCTTTGAATCTGACTGGATTAAAATCACGGAATAGCTGGACATGTCTTGAACCTTACGTTGAGGGCAGTATTTGAAGGCCCGCTGGAATTACTTTGTTGAATCTCTCTTCCTGATCTATTCGCTCGGGATATTTTGATTCTTCGGAAGACAAACTGGAACGGTTCCCGCCCTGAGATGACAAGCTAACCATAGGAAAACGAGCGAACCACTCCAAAATTGAGAACTGATTGGCGCGAAAATATCCGAACGTCAAGTGGAAGTTCTGGCAGGCTCAATGGATCCTCCCTGTTCGGAGGAGAATATACACGGCAACTGAAGTGGCTGGGCACCTTCCATAGTCAATTTTGGCAAAATTACAGTCCGGTAGCACTGCCTGCCAAATCTTGCGTCGTGGGTACAGTATTTTGAGGTCCAGGACCCAAAGGCGGTTGGATCGAAAGTTTCTAAAGATGAATTGCTGTTCTGGGACTGATCTTCATCCCTATAAGTCGAAACGATAAGCGAGTGCTTCCCGTAACCGTAATCAACTAATCCACATCGGGGTATTTGGAACAAGTTTGGAAAATATCCAATTGGAGACTTGTGGCGGCGGCTCATATTAAACTCCTATTTCCTAAGAAAGACTCTGCCGCCTTGAGAAGTACATATGCTAGTCATTGAGAAAATGGGTACCTTTGGAGTTTACGTAAAATTCCCGGCTACTTACGCAACAAGTGCTGCTCTGGAAGTGTTCCAGGAATGGCAACAAGCACATGGAAATTGGCGGGTGGTGTATATCTCTGACTGTGGTGCACATATTGCAAAAGTTTGGAGTGGTGAATATATCCAAATTTCCGAGGAGAGAACTTGTCAAGGTCTTCTCTCACAAACTCCTTCGATTCTGGGATTATTTTCACTGAAGTTGACACGTGATTGCGTCAACGTGTTATTTGCCTGTGCTTCGACATGTTTGGTCGAACAAAGCTCCTCCGAATCCTTCACCACCAGGATGTCTGCCACTGGCAGTGCCGACGCCCTCCACGCGCGCTTAGCGGAGCTTCCCTCCACAAATCATCACCGACAGGTTTTACAAGACCTGGAGAACACTAGGATCGCGATTCAAATCCAGCTCAACACCCTCCTCGACCCCGTCGTTCGATTACCACTCGAAATTTCATCCGAAATTTTCATGCTTTGCCTTCCAAAAGTTCGGCTCCCACACCCCTTTCACGCGCCCATGATTTTTCTCCAAGTTTCCACCACTTGGCGTAATATCGCACTCTCGACGCCCCTTCTTTGGCACATGGACGCTTTCAAACCGCTAGGTTCAAAGTTACCGGTGCTGCGAAAGTTACAAAGTTGAATTTTTCATTTCTCCTATGCTACCCAACTGGTCTGCTCGGAAGAGCGTCAGGTACTTCGGATTTAAAGCTTTTCCCCCTATGCAACTGCAGAAGAACTCTTGTCCATGACCACATGAATATTCGCCTGTGCCGTCGTATCTTTCCTGGTGGAACTGCAGGTCAAAACTGTGATTCTTTGTTTATCATTGGCTCTTATTCCTGTGCCAAATCTCACGGTCAAGATCTGTCGTGCTGATCGATATCGACGTCGTATCCGACTCTTCTTGAATGTGTGCCCCCGAGATGTGCACACTCACAGCTGCAAATACTCGGAGCAATAATAGATGAACCGTTTTTTCGTTCAACATCTTGGATTCAGCGCTTTGACCGATCGGCAATTTCGGTGCGAAGTCCGGAGGGCTGTGCCGCCCTTCAATCAATCTCGAGCTTGCCTTTGACTCTGTACTTCTTGTTCAGCCTTCAATGGCCCTCCCACCGGACCATTTTGAGCAGCTTGCACCTGAGCTCATCTTGCTCCTCCCTCCGTCACTCTCTACCGCTTCCCTCAACTCGTTGATTCTCACCTGCCGCCGACTGTGGGAAGTCCTACAACCAGAGCTCGAGGCGCGGATTACCCCAGTTCTTGCTCGCGAGATTCTGCTATGGGCTGCGGCGTCCAAACCACACATCGTAAAGAAATTGCTCTCCCCGCCATACAGCGTACATCCTACTAGCGCAGCATACGATAGAACCCCGCTCCATATCGCAGCAGGCGCCGCCAACGTCGAGATCGCGACCCTGCTCCTGGAAGCCGGGGCGCACCCAAATCGTGGCTATCACCAATATGATTTCCGACCCCTCTACGAGGCCGTACAGGCCCGAGATTTGAAGATGGTGACGCTGCTGCTGGACCACGGCGCGGACATCAACGCGGAGTATGGGGGCGACGGTGTCGGAAAAAATGCCCTCCATATGGCTTGTGCCAACGGCGATCTGGAGATAGTAGATCTCCTGCTTGCTCGAGGCGCACAAATTGAATATGAGGGCCATTATGGCGGCGCACTCAGCTTTGCAGTGCATCACCGGCAGCTCGACGTCGTGAAGCGCCTCTTGACCAAGGGAGCGGATGCCACGGTAGTCGTGCCGCTATATATCCTGCTGGAAGGTGGCCCGCCGCCGCCGCTGGGCGCAGAACTCCTATATTTGGCGATGGGGCTGCGGGCGCCCATGTCAAAACGCCAGAGAAAACTGTGGATGCCCACACAGAAAGAATTGTCAAAGTGGACTGGGGTGCCTCTCCCGGATGAGAAAAAGCAACTCATGGCCCTTTTGCTTGCGCATGGAGCCAGCAAAGACGCGACGTTGGCCAGAATTTCGAAACACCTGAAGGCGCTGGCGAATCAGGTGGAGCGTACGGAAGAAGAATTTTTCCAAGTGGTCCAGGAAATGATCAAAGAGGCAGAAGACGCTGTCCCAGAAATTCTTGCTTCAAGAACGGATCGTTCCAGTTAGGCTCCGCCGTGAGTGAATTATTTTATCAATCATTATCCACGTCATTAACAGTAATTCATGGTCTTCAGACGTGCTTTCAAACCCCCGAAAAATCCGCTTTGACATCAGTCGCTCCATCCTGAGCTGGAATCCTGGATAATCTCGATAGTCCGCTTCTTTGTAACTTATTCTATTCAACGGCAGGTTTCTTGCCATATCTGACTTCGAACGAGTTGTTGACAATGAGGCAACCTGTATGAGCCAGTGTACCCCTAGCCATTTATTTCCAGCAACCTCGAAGCTTCGAAGTTCATAATATCAATGGGTCCCGGGCCAGAAATAGCTAGAAGTGGAGCATTCAAGCGCCCGACTCTGATTATTCGCTGTCGCCTATTGGGCTACAGAAGCCTCGGCACATGGACGCTTTCGAACCAGAGTCCCAAACGTCCTGCGCTAGTCGACGACTACACGTCGCGCGGTAGTGTGCCCATTTTGAGCAAGCGCATCGCGCTTATCCCGCTGCGCGACACGTCAGTTTTCCAGGTGCAACAGCCATGTCAGCGTAGCAAGTGCGACCTTTGACGCGGGCGCACTCGGTTAGCGTAGCGCGTCAACGTCAGCAACGAGGGGCGCGCGCCATGAAATTTGAAACCTGGGTATCCAAACCCAAACACGCAGACGGGGGGGTAGAAAAGATTAAAAAAGAGGAAGAAAAGGGGAGAAGCGAAGATGGGGTGGGATGAAATGCCTGAACTGCCCCAGGCGCACAAGGGGTACAAAGAACAAAGAGAAGACGGCGGGAAACAGGAACATGGAGGCATTAGCCGCCTAGACGTCCCGCGGTACAGTCCGCGTTCATAGGCAGCGCCACACATGGCGCACCCAATGACATGCGCTACCTGTCATGTCCAGCCCCAAACACCGTCGGTGGGCCGACACTGAAGCAAGCGCAGGCGGGGCTACGTCGGAGCAAGCACGGGTGGACGTTGCAGCAAGCGCGCGTCACGCCAGATGTAGCGTGCGCCAAGTGCGGGCTGGCGGTTTGGGCCCGCGTCGTCCGGGAAACAGACCCACATGCACAGGCACAGGGATGGAATAGGAGCGAAAGAAATGAAAGAAATAGAACGAAGTGAAATGAAAACGGAACAAAGTGAGGTGCAAAACGGAACGAGATGAAATGAAGGAAGTTAAAGAAATACAGAAACCACTTGAATCGGGGAATTTCAGGGACTCACACGGCTGCAACACGAACCCCCCGCTGCGATTAACGCCATAGAGTACATTTTCCCATGTCCAGTCCCATGATTCGTTGAGTGGGAGCGTCCACGCGTTGGCACGGAGAAGAAGGGGACCTAGGCCCCTTGTGCGAAAGGCATGTGCGGCGGCTGTGAGACGGAGGTGTGCGGCGAGGCGTCCGAGCGAGGCGGTCGTGTTCCGTGGCGAATACGACGAGGACCAGTGTGGAGCGCGGTGGTGGAGTGTGAGCGGGTGGTAGTGGTCAAAGCGGTGGTGGAGGGAGCGGGCCTGGCGGGCCCGTGTACGTTTACATAATAGCCTTTCCGAACAACGCGACAACGACAAACGATACAGAATTGAGGTGGGCGGGCCCGTACTTAGGGGTCCTGCCGTTCTCCACAGTTTGTACGGTTTTTACGAAATGGTGAGCCTACTTTCACTTCGACTGATACTCATCGAATATTGGAAATATTTACCTGTCGTTCTAGGCGCAGTCCAGATTGAGCTGACAGAGGAGGAAGTCAAGCTCCTGGAAGAGCCGTATCAGCCTATGATGATTTTCGGTCATTAAGCGTATCTCGAGACTTCTCAGAATTTTATCCCTAGTAACCTCCTTTGAATAATGTAATGCCACTTTGGCCGTTTGGATCACGGATCATCATGGGAAGGGCCGATGACGCCGCTGGATTTTTACAGGGTTAGAGCGCAAGTCTCACTCACGCTCAATGTTACAGTACCAACGTCCCCTCCCTCAAATTCTCCCGATGAATCGTCTTTGTAGGATTCAGGCCGCTATGTATGTTCCTCTGCAGCTGGGAGTTTTCGACGTGGTTAAAACGGGGACCTGGAAGGAAGCTGATGAGAGATGTCGCTTTGACCAATCACACGTCATCGATCAATTTCTTTCAAGCGGAGTTTGAATTTCAACTTGCATCCTGCGCCCATCATCGTAAACCCATCTTCGTTTCTTTCGCCCTGCGCTCTAGAATTCAGGTCCTCCGCCGCGCCTCGGCTTTCTGTTTTGGCGCTTTCTTGTCAATGGCCCACCACCTCCCATCCCTCGAAGTCCCTTCCATTGCGACATCTGGCTCAAGCGCGAATTCCAGGAACGAAAACCTGAATTCAGGATCGAACTCGCCCGTAAGATCTTGCTTTTTGGCCTCCGTATTGGCGCTCACGACTGATGAAGGAGCGCGAGCCCGCGCACGACCCAAATTGCATGTGCCAGGTACATGCGCCTCTGCTCTCTCAACTACGTCGCTGGCGTTGGATTCTTACCCATATTATACAGGATCCCAATGCACGCCTCAATAAATCCACGATTGCGCAAGCTTTAGACTTCGAACACCAACTAGACCCCACCACTCTTACTCCCGATCAAGTAGAGAAAAGCGCGACACAGTTGCTCCAATATCTTCAAAGCTGCGATATACCTCCTGAGGACCACGGCTGCTGCGCCCATACCCTCGGCTTCGCACACGCTCACATCGCTCTCCGTGGACTGCGAAAGCTTATGTGCGTGGGAGATGAACGTTTCTTCCTCCGCCTCGTAGCAGAGTGGCCTGAGATCCAAAAGTGGCTCGAGTATGTGTTCACCCTTTGGATCCGCAGCGGAATGTTCGAAGGGCAGCAAAACTTGGACCGCAGCAATGGATTCCACACCGTCGTTCCCTTTCTGCGCAGCGTTTCCCAAGTCCCACTGCTCCGCGATCTTCTCCTCACTCCTCGATCCAGCAGACACCTCAATTTTGCAATACTTAGTTTTTGTTGGCAGATGGAGGGCGCCGACTGGTTCCGCGAAATGCCCAAATATGACCCATCCTTCTCAGCTGCTGAACCCTTAGTCGAGATGGCGCAAGCCAATGGTGACGACTTCTTCACCGTGTTCCCCATTATTACCTGTCCAGCCGCCGAGCTCACTGCAGCAGCGTTGGCGGCCAACGCTGCTCCTATTGCTCGCATCGCTCTTGGACTGTTAAAAATCCCATCCCTGAGCCTTCCCCTTCCCGTTTTAGAAGCGCACGTCAAGATGATCACGATCCTTAGCCGCGAAACCGCGTATTCCGGCGCTCTGCTTTCCCAGAACTCTATCCGAGATGTAACCCGCGTCTTGTCTGCTCTCACCTCGAATCGATACGAGCCCGTCAATGCAGAAAAGACCGGAAATGCCATCCGCTCGTGCCTGGAATATCTCCTCACAGCCCTCCCAAAAAGAGACGGCTTCACGTCGATCATTATTGCCCTTCGCGGAGGTATACTGCAATCGATGATACGCTGCAATTCCTGGATTGCGCCCGAGACCGAAGCCCATGATAAACTGCTCCAAATCCTTCATCTGATCTCTCTTTATACCATATACCCCTCCGTGATCCGCCAATTCTTGTCAGCGGTCAGCAATATCGATCAACTCGGGATTCTTGCCGCTACCCAACCTTTCTGCGCCGCATATCTAAAGGTCGTTCATTTGATGATCGACCGCCGGACTTTACCTGTCCAACCCATTGATCTTGCCATTCGATGCGAGCAGGTAAAATGGATTACACAATATTTTCTTCCTCCATAAAATTCATTCGCATCATCAGTGCCACAAGCCCGACGGCGATTTCAAGACCTGCAGCGCATGTTCCATCCCCACATATTGCTCCGAAGCCTGTCAGAAAGCGCACTGGGTTGCAAACCATAAGAAACTCTGCAAAAATATCGAAGAGCTTCGGAAAAGTAAGTAACGTCTACACTCTGTTTTTTTTTTTTGCTGCACAGAATACTTAAAAAAAATCAAACTCGCAGAAAACGAACAGCTGCGTCTACTCACCGAGGACCTCGAATACGCCTGTGAAGTCACTATGGCGGAAGTCAGCCGCAGGAGAGCCGATATAGTGCGCGTATGGAAGGCGGAAATGCCAGAGCGTAATCCCCTCGTGTCCTTCGACTATACTGTGGATCCCCGCGGTGTGATGGTCGTCGGAGAGCAGTGCTTCCACACTCTTCCAAGCGGGCAGAAATTGCCTGCGGAGGATACAAAGGACCTCCTCAAGCGTTTCTGGGGGCAGCACACTCAGAAGGAGTTTCATCGCGAGCATATCATTGTTGGGATATTTTTGCCGCGCGGCGAGGAGTTCAAGGAGCACTGCGTGTGGATAGGGATCGACCCTCAGTTCACCGAAGGCACCGTGGTGGAGAGGCTGATAAAGACCATTGAATGTGGGTTTTGGAACCGAGGTCCTCTGGGAAAGGCGGTGAATTAGTCTCTTTCTCGAATGTAATAATCGCAGCCAGTATGAAACTTCAACCGTCTTGCAGGTTTTAGGCCATGTAAAAATGAGAGTTCAGAGGCTACAAGTTTTTTGGAAGGTCAGGTACTTACAGAGGACTGAACTCCCTACTCTACGCAGCCAACATAGGTACGGGTCAATGATACTAAATATCTTCTTTGGTGAAGAAAAGTGTTCTTGACAAAATACATGGAACATTAACTGCAGGTATGTATCAACAGTCTTTCAGCGTTGTCGAGCCACTGAACTTGAAACGCAAATATTATCAGACTTGCCCCACAGAATGAAAAACAGAGCGTACAGAAATTCAGACAGAATATTTTCGCATGGGTGCTAAAGAAAGGTAACATTTTTGAAGACTAGTTTATTACTCAATTGTCTTTTCCCATCAAGTTAGCTGTTTCCGCCCCGCTGTCGGCACCACCTCCCTCGGCAATTTGGCTGATATTGTTGGTGAGCTCATTCTTTCCTTTTTCTTTGAGAGATCTGGAAAGTGGAAGTATTTAATTTCATTTCTTTACGTGCGGATTACGTCGGGCCGACGGAGGAGGAAATTGAAATTTTGGGAGATAGCCCATGGCGATATTTGGTTATCAAGTCGTTTCCTATTTCCTACGTGCAACAACTTCGATAATTTTTGGCTATGTGAGAAATATATTATATGGCAGGACCTCCTCAACCGTGCGTACAACAACTTGCTCAGTCGATTTGACTTCTGGCCTGCGTCGAAATAGATCGCTTTGATCGATCGGCGCATCTGTTCCGATCAGTCGTACATAATCACAACCAAACAATTCTTGCAACTTGACCACGACCACAGTTTTACCACCATGCCTAGCGCTAGCTCCATCCCTTGTGTTGCTAATTCTACCAGAACTGGAATCCGGAATTTTTCTACACTGTCTTCTTTGGGGACCATGCCAAACATCATCCCGTGAAGTGCCTCGCGGAGCTGCAAACATTGGCGGGAAGCCAGTATTAGCCCCGCATAATTGTGGCAGGCTATCTCTGCAGATAATTTAACCAAGGGACTGCTAGAAACCCAGAAAATCTGGCTGCAGCTGAAGGCAAAAAATCCCCGCCTCATCTTCCCCGATTCAGAGCCTGCTGGCCTCAAAATTCGTATCAGCTATAGGCGGATGGTTACTCCGCGATGGCCGTTGTGAGCATCTCTTGACTACTTATGGAATACTCCGCATGTACAGAACATCCTGACTCGAACAAATGAATCGGAAAAAGGTTCCATAAGTGGTGAACGGAACAATGATCTAGTGCACCGCCGATCACGGCGCACAGTACCTCACCCTCCACAATATCATTCCGCTGCCCACCAACTACTACATACACGCACCGGAGATACAAACTCGCAGAATTCGCTCCCCTACTTTACTTACATATTGCTAGCGTAGGTACTGGCACGTTATTCTCTCTCTCTCTCTTCCCACATCGTCGGTTATGTTATTGTGTTCCCTACTGTTCAAATCGCGCTCGAAACCTCAGGCGGTACACTTTGCGCCCCCTCCAGGCCCCCGCCCTCCTCGCGTCCGCCTCAATATAATCCAGTGGCCGGACAGTCAGTACGCTATCCTGTCCTTGTGGCGTTACCCGGTATTCCTAACAGCCACACGCCCAGCACGAAACATCCGAGAACAACGCCTCGCTCACAGACTACGACAAGGCCGACAAGTTCTGCAGGGAGAACCCCCGAATCTTCCCTGCCATGACATATCCCGGCCACCCCCTCAGTGAATGGTGTCTCAGCATCCCCCCTATTTCCACCGATTCGGCCAGCACCCCGCCAGGGCTGAAGCTGCGCCGCATACGCGTGGACAAGATAAAGAGGAGCAAGTTTCGCGTCCAGCCGACGGTCACGACGTTGACCAAGTGCGATGATAACGGCACTACGGCGCATTTCGACAATCGAGGAGATGCGTGTTTCGTCAGCAATCTGCCGATAATGGCAGGGATGTACGACACGAGCGGTAAGCGAGGGGCCTACTATGAAGTCACGATTCGAAAGATGGACGTGGACGACGGTGCGCTTGTAGCGTTAGGTATGATCTTAATCCTTTAAATTCGTGTCGCGAAGTTCTGCACAGCGAGTCATCCTTCATACAGGAATGCAATGCCTCCCATACCCCGCCCACAGGCTCCCGGGCTGGCATCGCAAGAGCGTCGCGTTGCACCTCGACGATCGCCGCATATTCTTCAACGACTCCGAAGGTGGCTCCGATTACACGCACCCCGTCCGCGACGAATATGGGAACATCACCGAGCAGGCCTGCGTCCCCGCGATCGGGCCCAAGGAGACCGTCACGCTCGGGTGCGGCTACGAATTCAACAACGGCGTCGGGAATCTCTTCTACACGTACAATGGCCGCCTTCTCCCTGCCGCCATCCATCGCACGTTCGATGCGCAGTTGGGCGACGCGGACCTGGCGGATCTCGACGGGGAGGCGCCGCGCATGGACGTGTTCGCCGCTGTAGGCGTGACAAACGGCGACTGCGATTTCGACATCAACTTTGGGCTGCAGACGTTCGCTTGGGCGGGCCCGAATCCGTCGGGGGGGTGGGCCTTGGAGTGCTGCGCAGTGGACTGTGGATGGTATTTTCAATCGCCTGGCCTCAGAGACTCCGCCTCAGTATTACCAGGCATAGAGACGGGACGATTTCCATACGCGTCATTGGGGACGACTCACTATTACGAGTCCTTAGTTTACTAAGACTCGTTTTAGCAATCCATGCCTCACTTTTACTTTGACTAGCCGTGGGATTACCGTTATACCGGGCCACTGATCGCTGACTCATCTGCCGTGGGTTAGATCTTTCGGCGAGCATGCGCGAGGAGCCTAGGAGGTAAGGTATAGGTAGGTATGTAGGTAGGTACTAGGTAGGTATTTTCACGCGAGCCTTCGCTACTCAGTTTCATCGCAGGATTGACAAACTGGCCCAATTGTGGGTACGAAAGAGCACGCCGAGGCGCGGTGCGCCCCCGGCCTTGACGTCCGCCGCGACCGGCACCTCCCGCACGCGTCGTACTCCGCGTCCGCGTCCGCCTTGTGCGCCCACATAGGTGGCTGAGGCTCGAGCGAGATCGACAGCGCCTGGCCGCTCGTAGCTGGCGATGCGGGGTGCGCGGGCGTGCGACGGAGGTACACCGGGAGCGTCGCGTAGACGAGCGGCTGCGGGCCGCGGCGGTTGAAGCGGCATATGGAGGATGTATTCGAGGTCGCGCCGCGCTGCACTCCCTCGGTCAGCGGCGAAGTCGAAGTCGTAGGATAAATTTATACTAGGCAGGAATCACTCTTGTCGCCTTCGTTGACAGAGCTGAGTGATAGGTGTATCACTGTTCAGTAGTCAGTTATCAAGGTGATATATATAAACCTGCACCTATTTATATCAAAATGATGTGATAAATGAAATCCCTGTCATTGGTTCTGCCGATTTGGGTGTTGTTGATGATATGATTGACGTCTGATGATGGTCTAGGATATTCTTCATTTTGTGCTCATATGGGCGCTTTCGTCTATATAACTCAGCCACCAACAGGTGGTGTGCAGTAAGATTTCGGGATGCCAGTGAAGAGTTCAAGGTATGAATCTAGCATCCTGAGTCGCCGATAGGTGTCTTGACTGTGTTTTGCAGACGCAAGCGTGTGAAGCCCAAGTGAGTCACTCACTGTATGGCTCTCTGGAGTTGAGCTGATAGGCGGCAGGTCTACAACGAAAGGGAAGACAAAATCCAGCGGTAAGCGAGCGCTCTTGAAGGAATACATAGACGATGAAGCCGTGGAATGGTATGTGATATTCGGACATCATCTTTCTTTTTACTTACCTTTGCAAGCAACGGCGAGAGTTCCGACGGGTCTGGGACATTAGAAGAGTCGTCGTGGGTATCACCATTATGGTGTCCCCGGCTGTTTTGAATATTTTCAGTAGTTTCGAGGACTTGGCTGAACTGTCAGACAGGTTTGTGCATTGAAAAGGTCAACTTGCAATGATTGACTTGCGTTCTTAGCACCCCACCACCGCTGCCCTCGCACGGCCGTACCCCGAAGGCGAAAGTGTCGGGCAAGAGGTTTGCTGTGTGATGGTCACGGTTACTCGTGCTTGACTGTTTTTTTCAGGGTACAACAGCGTCATCGTGTTCTTTCGCCGGCATCCGTGTCCAGTGAGGAGTTCGTGAAGAAATGCATTCATAGAAGATCTATTTTCTTATTGTTGGTTTTCACAGGGATGCTACGGCGTTGGTTAGTAATGACAGGTAAGCTTGTTATTTGAACGTGGGATTTGTTGGCTCAAATCTCATGTAGCATGTACGTTGCGCCCTCGAATCTCGACCCGCGGTTCGTCGTGCTTATGCTTCGGCTGTGTGTTGTTTTGATTTTCATAGGGCCCTGCCTCCTCCTGTTTCCACGAGGTGAGATTTTTCGCACCATTATTTACAGTATAAGAACCTCGTGTTCTACAGGCACAATAAGCGGCGAGAAAGTCCTGATATGGATGGCATGGTGGGCCGTTCAGGACGCAAGCGGGTGAGGATAAGTTTGGACGCGGTGTGGGTTTGCATCCGGCTTGACAATGGTGATGCTGATATTCCTTAGGGTGCCAGAGGAGCCACAATTGACAAGGGCGGCTGTGGTCGAGTTAGTCATTTTCTCAGAGTTGGGTGTCTGCTAAAGTTTTTGGTTTCAGGATAGTGAATGATATTTTGAATAAGAGGGGGATTGCCGTTGAGGCGGCTGTTCTTCCTGGTCACTCCGAGGGTTCTCCAGATGTGGCGGACCCAATTGATTTCGACACGGCGGAGGCCCTTCAGATCATGTCGGACGTTGCGCAGGCAGTTGGTCAGAGGTGGGATTGTTTTCCTGTTGTTTGTTGAATGGCTTTGATTCCCTTTTCAGCGCTCCTTCGAATGATCCGTCGGTTCATGGGACTCATGATTCGGAGCATTTGCCGTATGAGTTTTGGTATTGGAAAATCAGTGTTTTGAAACGTTCTGATTTCAGCGCGGTCGGCGTGCAAAGGTTTATGGCTGCGCCTCTTGATGCTGCCTCGGACATGGATGATGGCGTAGTTCGCGGTTCGGCGGGGGTGGGGAAGGAGTCGCGTGAAGTGTATGTTGTTGGAGGGTACTTCGTCGAAAGCGGGGAATGTCTCGGTATCGTCCGCGATTGGTGTGTTCGAATGTTATTGCTATGATTTCGTTCCTAACGGTGTCTCCAGATCGGCCAGGAGAAAATGCTCATCTGGAGGCGGCGCTGTTTGTAGATGAGGAACGCGTATTTTTCGGTGATGTGGCGATGTTCAAACCTGTGTAGTGAGCAACACTTACTTTTGGAACTTGCGAGCTAATTCTTGTGGTAGCGATCGTGGCGCTCCTTGTGGCGTAGCAGACGAGTATTTGCAGGATGGGGTCCTGAAGTCGTCGTATCGGGGTTTGTTTCCGTTGCCGTGAGTTTTTTTTTCTGCTCGAAATATTTACTGTTGCAAGCTGTTTCTTCGTTTATGGCAGTGCTGGTCGACTTTTACTACCTTCTTATAAACGGCAAGATGATGGCTTTGAATATCAGCTGCGTGGAGGTCGGGTTGCTTTTAGTCTGTGGCCGACGAAGGTGCCGCGCATCAACCACAGGTATGCTGCTTTCGGATGTGTGTCTTGTGCTGATTTGTGTGTAGTAACAGTGTCGCTGCGATAACATTTGTCGAGGCGCAGGGGGGGTACATTAACCCGTCCCGCTTTGATCCTGGCCGTATCACGAGTCAGGCTATCCTGGCGGATAGGAGTCGGTATGCGCTGATGGTAGATGGGAAGGTTGCAACGTGTGTCTCGTCGATGATGTCTGTGCAGAGTTTTTTGAGGCAAGGCTTGGCCTTCGGAAGGGCGCGCCCTGTGAAGACTGTGGCTGGGCTATTGCATGGCCAGGAATACGAGCGTTTGTGGCTTTTATCTGCTTGGCTTTCGGCATGCGCACATTGTACACGCAGTTATCGAATGGGGCCGCTTTTTTCCAGACGAAACCAGCTGCGGTTGGGGCAGGTGGGTCTTTGCTCGTGTTTATGTTACTGTGTGGCCGTTGACGAAGGTTGCGGAGGCTCTTATCAAGCGATACATAATAGTGGTGTTGTATCGTCACAGAGAGGACGCGTCGTCCACGCCAGCTCTTCGAAGACGGCACTGGAGTTTGAGGACGATGGTGAGTGTTTGTGCATCTTAGTCGGTGTAGTTCTGTATTTACTGCTGCAGTTCCGGTTTATGACGGCAGGAGTACAACAGTGAATTTTAAGACAGGCTTGTCCAATATAGCAGATTTGCCGCTTTTCTGGGTGAGATACCGTTCGGGTCGTTCGTCACTGTCGGCTACACTGTCACCGGCTGGAATGCGATTCCCCCGTCGTCTGGGGATAATATGAAACGTGGTCATGTTGGTTTCAATATCTTATGGGCAATCGTTGATGGGGGTGAGGGAAATGAAGGCCGCGAATGCGTAGTCGTTTCGTTGTTGCTGGGCGGCATGTGTTGAGAATTCTCCGATATTATTTGCTTGCTTTGTCGTTCATGGGTGGTTTATGGTCGGACGGCGGTGAAGCCATCGGTTGTTGGTCGGGTGGTGTGTCAAGTTGGGTGAATTTTGAAGGAAGGCCGTGGACGTCAACATAAATGAGGCTAGGTAGGTAGGTAGGTAGGTAGGATTACACGGCACGGTCCCGCTCAGGAACGCCGGGCCGAGGAAGTATATAATATACATACAAAGGCAATGCATACACTAGTCCCTAGACTTCACTGCATCTCCATGGCTGATAAATTAGGTGTGGAACTGAGATACTCGAAGTTTTAGCATACAGGAATGCTTTGGAAGAAAGAACGTAGGAGGCTTGTGTTCTACTCCGTATCTACAAGGAAGCGCAAGTCACCAGGTACCGTGCCATGCGTCGGATCTTGTCCATCCAAGTGCCTTGGTAAACATGTGGCCGTTTCAGTCGGATCTCGGCGATCTCGTGGAAGGTGGAGTTCGAGCAACGGATGTAAACATAACCGCCGTCCCGTCCTATAATCTCGTCGAACACCCATCCTCCTACCAAGCATCCGTGGCACTCCAACGTCATTCCTGCTGCGAGCAGACTGCGGGGGGCATAGGCTACCTCGAAGACCCTCTCTTCCCCTCGTTTTTCGACCTGTATTATCACGTTTTCGGTGTGGTAACGGGCTTCGTTGTAGTTGAAGAGGACAGCTTGGTGAAAGCGATTCTCAAGGAAGGTTGGCAGCACATGTGCCCATATCTTCCCCGATTGACTGTCCATGTATTGCTGCTCAGTAGGAAATCGTTGATCGTAGGGGATCCCGTCGTCCTCTTCCCGCACTGTGTCCGTGGTCGCCTGTTCCTCTCTGGCCACCGCACTCTGGCTCTCATCGCTGGTTATTCCTTCCTCATACTCGTCTATCTGCCCATATCCTGGCAAGTTTACTGGGTAGAATTCGGATGACGGGCGAAGCAGCAAAGGTGTGGGTTCTCGTGGCAGAACATAGCGGTGGGCCAGCTTTGGGTCGTACACTTTTTGACCTCGTGGAGAGGAATGGGAGAACCTTTCCGTCTCCTGTTGGCTCGAGGGCCTGATTGGCGAGGTGGGCTCTATGGGGGCTGTACTGAGTTTCGAGTGACGACCGGACAGAGGACCAAATGGCGTGCCAGTGGGGGTGTGGTCGTGGTGTAGGCTGGTCTGGCAGTAGGTTGTTTTTCAGGATGAAGAGTGAAAATAATGAAAAGAGTGTGGTAATCAGTCGTCCAGTATTTGTTGTTACTAGTTTACATCTGTTCTCACCTGTTCGGCCTCTTGCAGTGATACTTTGACAAACAGAGTCGGAGGGCATTCTTCGGATTCGCCATTGTGCTCAGTGGATTTGGTTTCAGAAGGGAGGCTCATGGTGTGGTTTCTGAATTTCGTGGGAGGGTCTCTCAACATA
Source organism: Mycena rebaudengoi (assembly GCA_029282285.1). Classification (NCBI taxonomy): domain Eukaryota; kingdom Fungi; phylum Basidiomycota; class Agaricomycetes; order Agaricales; family Mycenaceae; genus Mycena; species Mycena rebaudengoi. The sequence continues at coordinate 103,984 of JARJCX010000354.1, forward strand.
TATATGTCGGTGATTAAATCAGTAACCTTATTTTGCATTCTTCCATTTTGAATGGTCAGATGAAGGTCTGTGGCGGCGTTAGTGCTTTGGCCGCAATGCAGACGTATCCCTCGCAACGGGTTAAGATGTAGATGCATGTAGTGTACACTGTAGAGGCAAGTGCATGTAAGTCCGCGGTAATATGGAGGGAGCCTCCTCCTGTACGCAACGGATCTGAGAAGGATTCTATTCTGGGCTGAGTACTGCTGAGCTGCTTGGTTTATGTGTGCTCAAGCTGCGAAAAGATGATCGATAGATACAACTGCCTGATTCAAATTTAAAGAAGAATTCTAGATTTGGTAAGAAGCTGAAAAAGAACATCACAAGGAAGAAGAAGTCCTTATATGGAATACCGCAATCGAAGCAGGCCGTGATGGTAAGACTCAGCCCCTGAAGTGTCCCAAAAAAATGGAGGAGTGTACAGTTTCTATGCATTGGACGGAATAAAACTTCTATGAATTTGGACGGAACCCTTTTCTCAGAAAATAATGTTGGTACATTTAGACTGCTGCACCACATTATTCGCACGACTGGTTTATGAAGTGAGGATGGTTTGGGAACATGACGACTCGGGAGAAGACTGAATCTTATTGGCTAGATCTATGAATCTCAAGCACGCCAAATCGGGACCACCTGTTTTTAGCTATGACATGACATTATAATATAAACAGAGTCTCCTTTTTTGCCAGCATGCTCATCCTCTGCCTCATGGGTTGCATTTCGCACTTTCAGCTTCTTCTCTGGGCGCGTAGCCAACTCGATGATGGAGTTTATTTCTATAACGGTGACAACCCCCGCGAACGACGAGCTCTAACATACGCTCTTCAGGAGCGGGTGCACACCATTTTCCCATCGGTCCGTGGCCACACCAGCACCAGTGTGAGACCTCCGTTTCCCATTGACTCGCCTGGCAGCTTTGGAGTGGAATTTGCTTCCCAATTTGCCAGCGAGGTCCATTACCATTCCTTCCCAACACCTACACCTCCCGTCCCTGTTCGAGACCACCAAGGCCGACTCTTGGTCCACATAGCCTTATGCGACCGAGTTGTGTTCACTGGAATCAACTTTAACATCCCACGCTATGCCATCCTCTCTCCGAAGGAGCGATACTGCATCGACAAAGGGGATGAGCTTCTCCTCCTTACACAGGCGGGCGAAATTATCATTGTAAAAGCTGAGCGTAACCATGGCCGCACCACATGCCTTCCTTTCTGCGATGTACTTGAGTGCATCAGCATCCTGCACCCCAGTCCCGCCTGTGTCATACTTCTTGCCGCCTCCATGCTGGTTCAGAACAGCTTCCAACATGAATTACACCCGAATGCGCTTTATTTGGGCAGCTCAAACTCGAGTAAAATTATTGAGGAGCAGGAATATGACGAAGTTGAAAACGAAGGAGCTCTAGGGCGGGCTTACTATCGTGAGGGAGCAGCATTTCATGCGGAACATATACCGATGGAAGCAGAATTTTCTGACATTGAAGAAGATGGTGAAGGTAGTGGTGACCTAGGCAATACGACGATTGATTTTTTTTCTTAGCTCTCCGCACGACCAACATGTAATGAATCTGATATTTTTAGTCATTTTAGGATCAGAAAGGATTCGAATTTGAATTCCGGAAACCTACGTATTCAACACAACAAGTATGTACAACAAGTATGTCGATAATAAACACGGATCATGACATATGGGCCGGTCGTGGCCAGAAGCCCCAAACTAATCTTACAGTATAAGAGCCTCGGAACATCCGATGGTCGGAGCAAGAATTTGCGATACCAAACAGACCTCGCGCAGATTCCTTCAGAGCGAAGCGTTCCCGTGCACGAAGAAGCTACGGCAGCAGCTGGAAGCTTGTAGACGATTGATTCCCCTGTTTGAACGAGTAACCCTGGAATATTTTTGGCTACAAGATTCGAAAGGCATACCTAGATAGAGAATAATTGAGAATAGCTGTTGCCATGTGAAGGAACCGAGTCTCCTGAAGAATGAACGAACCTTTAGTTACGGTTCCCAGAGTTCAAAGTCTCGGTAGATACCATGATAGTCCCGGTCGCACAGATTCCTTTGCTTCCGGAAGCTAATGGTTTCATTTGCCAATAATGTTTAACAAATATGAGAAATGAGTGAGGGACAAGTTTCGAAGTTTTTGAAAAACTTGTCGTGTGTATTGTGATTTCTTCACGTGCAAGATGCATTACAAATTCTGAGTAGCCTACATTGTAAGTACAGTACCTGCTTGTTCCTTTTAGGGACCACCGCAGTAATACATCCTCCTCTTTCTCCTCCCTCCTCCTGTGGGCACAGTTCACTCATTACGACTTGAGTCCATATACAACGAAGTGTCTGGTGAATCTGCTTCTATGTTCTTTCGTCTGAAAGGACGGAACATGATTTGTTTTTGGGGGGGATATATCATATGGTACATGTCCGATCTGTAGCTAAGGGTCGCCGAAAATGGTGGATATCGCGGTGGCGGGTGGAAGATGGAATCGTACACTGGTAGGGCGCGAAGTAGGCGGCAGGCAGGCAAAAGACCGTGGCGGACAATTGTCACAAAGTGTTGGCCACGGGTTGCGAGTACTACGGATTCGCAATTTTCTCATGAGTGATTCAGGTGTTGGTGCTGTGAAAGCCCGGTGTGCGTATATTATTAAGGTGAATTGGATGATATCCTGCGGCTCCACTTTTGCAGATAGGAGTTCTTTAAATGTGGCGAACCACTTGAATGTCTTCGAAGCAGGGTTAGTTCAAGAACGGCTGCCTGGCTGGGATTCACCTCTGTAAGCTCCCACCGCTTTAGAATCGTGCGTGATGTGTGTGGTGCAACCCACCTCTACCTAGCGTCCAGGAAGTCTCGTGTGGGGGCGAGGGGAAAATCGAAGGGGAACGGCGGCAGTGGTACTCTGAGGCATCCTCGATCAGATGCTGTCCTAAGGGTGATGGGGCAACTAGGATGAACTCCGCAACGGTGAGGCAAATCGTATTCTGTGATATAACGGAAGCCTCGTTCCATGTACTTGTGGACCACTTTCCAAGCACGCTGATGAACGTAGAGGTGTTGTGGATAACGGTAATTGATGTGGGGTCGTCAGAGCCTTCTTATCGAATGTCAGGCAAGGTTCGCCGTGCCAAAATATTGCCCCGTCTATAGCACCGAAGACGGGGGTGGAGTGGAAGAGGAGCACGGAGTCACGAGCGATGGGAGAGAGAGGGACTCGATGACATTGACCTTGCATGAATCAGTGCGAGAAGGGTCCATATGACACCGATCCCGCAAAGTTCGTTGTAGTCATTTTGACAGGCGATGTTCGTTGAACCACTCTGCAGCCAGGAGAAGATATCGCCCTAACATCCAAGCTGAGCCTTTGGGACAGTAGAAATCGATGTCATTGGGCTGGAAAGGAGTGACTTCCATGAGGGCGAGTACAGTGGAACCGGAAATAATGGCGCCCGTCGCGCAGAAGAGGAAGCGAACACTGTAAAACCGGAGACCATACTTGGCAAGATGGAGGGAGATGTTTTGCTGCAGCACGATGGCGACGAGCATCTGTTCGTGGAAGATGTTCGGAGAATGGAATGCGTGTTGCAATGGGTGAAGTATTCCCGTAGGATATGAGTGGATAGTTCGAGGGGGAGACGAGCAAACAGGTCGGTGGATCCCGCTGGAACTTCAGCTGAGGCATGAGAAAGATGTTGGGCAACTGTAAAAGTGTACTTACTCGGAATAATGAGAGCTTTTCGCTCAGTCTTTCGGATATATTTTTGTACGTGAGCGAAAGTTTTTCTTCCGGACAATTGAAGCACAAAAGAGTTGGTGCAGTGAAAGGGTCTTTAGTACGCGCCGAACTGTGTGGCCATACGTATGACTGTGCAGGACATTCATTGCACGCATAAATGGTGTTGCGTGGGGTCAACTGACATCGTGGTCATTTGGGGGACAGTTTTACATGCGTACTCTTATATATGCCTTTCTCATGTTTTGGATAGGTCCGGGTTGGTTGATTTGTGTCTACTAATGAGATTGTCATGCTCTTTCGGCCGCGATGGTGTCAGCCAAGTGTCGTGAGACACCGTGACTGTGTGGATGCTGAGGCAGGATACCTATGATACGGTTCCCGTTGTCGTGATAGGTATGGTCGGATGAGCATTGGGTTGCGGGCCGTGGGCGGTAAAGTTAGTGGCAGTGTTGTTGACTGATGGTGGGCTTGTTTGTTTAATACCCTTTGTTGGTCACCAAAACTCAGCAAAAGTCTGGTGGACACAGAATGGAGGTGCAGTCTCACGTCCTAATCTAAATATCCACCCTTTTTTTCACCGCATAGGATTACAGTAGTTTACAAGCTTCCGTGAGTGCAGCTCGGTACTGGCGTTTGACCGGCGTCGAAAAATCTGTATCCGTTTTACCTGTGTAACACGAGATGAGTAGGCTAGTCATTGTATTCGTAGTAGTCTATGATGGAAGCCTGTCGCGTGCGGTGCAGGCCTCCTGTTCGAATAGAGGAGATCGTCGGGACTGCGTCGTCTTCAGCTGACTCCGGTGAGATGATTTTTATCCCGTAAATTCCCTCGTCGTTCGCAGGTAGCTTTCGGCGAGCAAACAATAGTGTATCAACCATGGATTTGCTAATGAACTCTCGCAAGCGAAGCGTGGAAAGATCGGGGCACCGATTTTTCCAGTAGAGGAGTACGTTGTGCAACACAACGGATGAAAATGTGTAAGTGCCGATGCAGTCAATACATCGAACACGTGGGACTGCTGAGAGAAAATCGGCAACTTGAACCAGTCCTTCGAACTGCATCTCGAGCAGGAGCGTCTCTATGTTCCCGAGTATGACGCTGCAATGTTCCAGGAAGGAGTCGATGATGACGGAATTTTCTATCTGAAGGTGGAGCGTGCGCAGCATAGGCATGCGTAGCATTGAAAGGAGGCAACACGCTGAGTCTGCTGCTGATGCAAAATATAACCTCTGCAGGTTCGAGAGTGTGGGTGGAGTTATGTCGGAGGTGTCAAATCCGACGCATGCCACGTCCACCAAGTGTAAATCTCTTAGCTGGGTTACGGTGCTAAAGAGCGTGAAGTATTCGTCGACGGACAAAGTGTCTTCACCGAAAAGTCCTTCCAAATGCAAGGTGTCGAGGTTTGCAAAGAAAGGTAGCGGATTCCAAAGGATGTAAGTACCAGTGAAGGCGAGACTTCGCAACAATGGTAATGAGCCACCAAATATGATGGGGTTCTTTGCCAGATTGGGATCTGTAAGACGAAGTCTCTGGTGATGCAGGCTCCCTACTCGCAGTTCGAATTGGAGGTTGACAATGCAACTTCCATCCATGTCGCAGAGCCGTTGGAGAATGAAGCTACTGGCGGCGTAACTTTCGGAAACGAGGACCACAGTTTGGCATCTGTTCATGTGTGTCTGGATTTCTGCGAGTATCTTATTCCATCTGGGATACATTGTACCGACATTCGCTGCCGAGGCAGGCGGCAGGGTTTTGGCTGAAGAAATATATGGATTGTGATGCGCACGAAGCCGCTGCGCCGAAGCCAAGTTTTTATCAAGCCGGCGGGGGTCTCATCGTTTATGTATAACTGGCACCAGGCGTGGTGATCTGCGAGAATGAGACTGTTCCAGTACGAACATACAGTACAGAGTTCCGTACGAGCAGGAGCGTAGCAATGCGGCGCATCGTCAAACTCTCCGATAGCTGTGCGCAGAATGACACTGATTAGCTCGGGAGGTAGCGCGTGAATTCCCTGGGGACCTATATGATGGTGAGACATTAGAGGAACACTTTTGTGAAAAAATATACCTCGAGCGATGATAGCGTTAAGACGTCTGACGGCAGTGCTCATTTTAGTGACACAACGAAATCTATCGCGGTTTTTATATTCTAACGGAGATGTGATATGAAGATATCTGCCTACCTGATGGGGGTGGGGCAGTGATTGATTGATTGATTGATTGATTGATTGATTGATTGATTGATTGATTGATATTGAACTCTGACACGATTGCGATACCTGATGTGTTGTATCACCAGAGCACGCGAAATAAAAGACTGGGCTCGCGATCGTTTTAGGCATTGCCAACTTCCACACCTCCTCAGACCGCGATGCACCGATTGTACGATATGGAGTCCGCAGGTAATTGTGGATGGCTATTTTAAAACCGAGTTGACACTCACTCGCACAGTGGCGCGGCTCAACAAGTTAGCAGTGCGCAGACGGATCGCTACCGAGAACAGGAATGACCCTGCGGATAGGCCCCTGGCGACCTTGGACGTTAGTTTGATACCATTTTACCATCGCATGCTCACAGATTTGTAGTTGGAGAATCTTTCTGTGCATGAAACGGGAAAGTTCCGCAAGGAGTGGAGGATGGCGGTTCCCGAAGATGTGGACGGAACAGCGAGAGAACTCACCGTCAGGCTTCAGGGAATTTTGATTAATTGTGACCTGGTTCCTACAGGCCATATACTCAACTGGTATGCCACTTTCGAGTATGTGGTGACACCGATAATCCACTGGTAGCACTCCGCCTGGTAAAGAGATGTTCTTGGCTCACCGGGTGAAGCTGGGCGGGTTCGGTGCACCCGCGTTCTCGCAGAGCTTGGAGAAAGTGCAGGAAATTTTTGATATGTTTGCAGCTTGTTTTCCGAACGAAAAGATGGTCCCGTGGAGGGAAGCTGAGTGCGGAAGCGAAGTTCTGACTGCTTCTACTCGTCTTTTCACGGTCAGGGCAGATGCACCAAACAAAGAGGACACGGTGTTCGATGAAGGGATAGATATCACGGGTAGGCTGGCTGGGCTGAAAGGGAATACATTGCTTCATCTCGACGACAACAAGGTGGCTTATCTGAAGGTGATTATGGAAGATGCAGAGAGGTATGAGATTTGTACTTGCCGTGAGGGTGACCGAGCTAAAGGGCTTGTGCAGGAAAATCAGATACATTCCGGCGACTCCGGCGATGTTTCGAGTTGGAGACATCGTCGAGGCTGAGGTTTATTTCGTGGCGGTGCAGCGCAAGAACGGCGAGATCGTTATGACCATTCGGCTGCAGGGCTTGACTCTGTTGGACTCCAACTATTCGAAAGTAAGTTTGTCTTGCAGCATAATTCCATATTTCTCATTTAGGACCGTGTAGGCTTTAGAGTTGAGCAAGCGGCCAGCTAGAAAAAGAAGGGGGGGGAAGGTTGTTTCCCTGAAACGCAAGGCAGCTTGCCTCTATGATGATGAATATTACGAAGAGGAGGAGGATGGCATGGATGGAGAATATATCGTGTCGGATGGCTATTAGCCCACCATATAATTACTTACACCTGTATAGATTATGCTCGTAGAAGTTGGTCATTCTGGTGTTTATGTAGTGCACGGCTTCAAGTTGTACGATACGACTTTGGATTGCGGTGGGATCGAGCCAGGTGCGATCTGAACACGCATCGCTGGAGCCCTCTTGTTAATGCGTAATCATTGTTCCATTAGACCACTGGGCTCGATAAATCCGTGGTAACTGGTTTAAAGAGGTAGTATCTATGACTTTAACGAGGGTCTGCGCGTTATTTCCGGTGCCATTTTCGCGAGTTTCTACTTCTTCCGCTGTTCCGCCCGTCTCTGGCAGTGCCATACAGTCACATTCTTCACTTTCGGCGGAGTCTGCGCTCCTCGTAGAGATCTTTAAATCCCCCGCCTAGAGATAGATTAAAATAGGCGCAATTTCTTCATACTTATCGATTATTCATATGAAGTCTTGAGCAAGGCATTGAGAAGGAGGATGATGCGTGTGGCGTGATAATTAGTTAGTGCAGGAGTGTCGGCGATAGGAATATAAACCGATGGGATGTTCCAGTGGAGTGGGATTTTGTAGCCTATGTTGTTTGTTTGTGTTTGTTTGTTTGTTTGTTTTTTATTTTAACTGCGCATCGCATGTGAAGGGTGGAAGAGGTAGCACCACGATTCTGACGATAATAAATCCGGAGGTGAGTACACAGGTAGGTATGTGGACTTATTAAATTAAATTACAACGGTATAGTATGGACAATTAATGTGTTCGCGCTATGGGCTCAGGGTAAGTCTGGATGGCTTTCGGGTGATCACACATGTTTGCAACATCCTCGTTGGGACGTTGTGTAACACGTAACATAGGTCAGCGAGCTCAGACTCTGTCATATCTGACGATTCGAAGTCCCTCAGCCATAAATGTTGTAGAGCGTACCCACCGCGCTCCACATATTTCCTGAGCATCCGGACGGAGACTTGACCCACGGTTAAGTGTCGCAGAAATTTGAAAATAGGTCTGAACGCTTTCAAATCCACAAGTTGCCAGAATACATTCGGATCGATGTTCAAATCGAGAGTCTCGATCTTTGTGAAGTGTCTAAACAGTCTCTGGGGCAGGTTTGGAGGCACCCAGTCATGAAGTTTACCGTTGACGTGATGAGAGATACGACTCCCGAAAATATTTCAGGATTGCGGGAGAAACAATCATTGAATTCTTCAAGTAGGCAGTCAGGTAATGAAATGGAGAGCGTGGATAGCGCTCTCATGACAAAGTTGGACGCGAGGGCTCCGGTATCATCATATCTCTTGAAGACCAGAGTTAGACATTTGAGTTCGGGCATCTCTATGTCTATGCGATGGCTGAGGTCGCTACTGAGCAGGTGGATGGGTCCCAATTTTAATTGAGCGAGTTGTGTGGCTGATTGAAGCACCGCACGATAATCCTCCATAGAAGGAAGGTAACCGGGGTGCAATTCACCTAGCTCAAAGCTGATGAGATTGCGGAAGATCTCTGTTTTCCAGTCTAAGGCTGTGGAAGCGACAGTGAAATGTTTCAAATCGGGTACCGCCACGGAAAAATGAAGAGTTCGCAGCTCTGATTTGTTTGTCCAAGAGAATAATGCCATGGTAGGGAGTTGGGAAGGCTGTTGTGAGAGATGAGAGCGCAGGGACTGATAAATCAGCGAGCATCTCCACGACAGCGCAAATACAAGCAGTGTCTTCTATTTCGAGGACTAGGGAGGACCACATGGAGATTTTTTGGACTAGCAAGGTAGCTCGACGAATGTATTCGACCGCCCTATCGGATGGATGCCCGTGGCGATAATATAGATGGATATTTCGCAGGCTTATCGTTACCTGTAGTGTGGGGCGTTTGCTGTACACGAAATCCACTGTGCCAAAACTTGGACCGGCACATGCTGTGTGACCGAGATATCGGTCCACATGGTGGCTGTTGATAGGAGGGCAGTTCGCCAAAAGATGCAAACATTTGCCGCTGTGATGCGCTTCCGCGCGAATGCAAGATAGTCCTCATCTCCCCGCTGGATAAATTCGGTTAAGCACGCGATGAGCAACTCGGGAAAAAGATCGTTTATGTGCATTTGATGATGCTGAGCCGATAGGATTCACCAAGGAAAAACAGGCGTGGGTAAGGACTGTTGAACGCAATGTCCGGTTATAAAGTCAAAGTGACGTGATGTCTAGGTATGACAAAGTCTAAAAATGAAGATCAATCAATCGGTCAGTCAGCCAATCGATCAAGCAATCAATCAGGACTATTTGCAGTGATTTGATTGGCTGCGACTTTTAAGAAAGTCCAGTTTCCGTTTGACCTCTGAATTGTGATGGCTGAGCGTCGACCTCTTCGGGTTCTGGACCTTGAAGCTGATACTCTGGAACGTCGTTGTACGCCCCTAGCCGCATCGGACATGAGCACGGCGACAAGCACCTCCTTCGGTGTGTTGCATCAAAAGCTTGCCACCGCGTTTGAAAAGGTGGCCTCCGGTAAGTTCGGCCGTGCCAGAGCAGCGGAAGGCATGCTTATGGATTACTGTTGAACAGTGCATGCGACTGAAGCCACGGACTTCATGTCGCTGTTGTCTCCAGAATGTCATAGCAACATTGCTAGCTTTATGCAGACGAGAACACTTCTGGCGTTTTCGCACACCAACGGCTACTACCGGGAAATCGTTAGGGATCATTTTCTGAGACTGACTCACAGCTCCATTCTGCGTTTTTCCGTCTCCATTGAGTGGTTTATGCCTCTGCTAGATCGAACGAGAAGTGTGGTCGGTGGTGTCGTCCCTTTTACCTTACTCACGGGCCATGTGCTTGTGCCCCAGTCTCTAGACATTTACTCTCCGGCGTCACAGGAGGAGACAGTTTTGACTGTTATATTGGAAAAGTCTGACTTTGAAATTACAGAGAAAATGACCGGAATCAATTGCCGTAGTTCAGTAAAGTCTATCTATAGACTGCAGGCCGGACAGAACCGAATTGTTTTGCGTATATCGGCTGGAGAAAATGCAGTGCTTCCGATCCTGCATTCACCGTCGACTGCCTTAATGAACTTTGTCACGGCGCATGGGATATTCTGTGCATACCCACTCCTCACACTATCGCATCGGGCGCTGCTTAATCAAATGCGACTTCCCATCTTTGGTCCGATGGTCTTGGATGCCACGCCGAATATTACGACTTCGGAAGATACGGATGAGGGTTTGGGGATTGATGGGTACGAGCACCAGTGTTTGCGGTCGGCTATTTGCCCTGGCACCCTACGTAGTCTTCATGATGGGAAAGGTCTGCTGGTCACGTTTCCGGATCGCAGAGATATTTCGCCCAATGATAACCATGGCATAATCTACGATAGGTTCCACACGGTGGTCTGGGTGCTGGGTCGATGCAAAGGAGGGTTCAGGAGTTCGAGATTCCTTGCTATTTCTCACAAACTCTCGTCCGTTCCTCTGTTTATTTGAGCGCTTGATTGTTGACAACGACGATAGATCTGGGACTACGTAGATGGGGATGTACCGAGAACTTGTCTGCATAATATGATATGATTGTCGTCTTGCGCTGATAGGTTTAATGTGATAGATAGCCAGCGGTATGCTGTTGGTGAGTTAATTCATCAGTTGGAGATTTGTGTGCAATATCAGAGTATCATGGCATAACACTGGCAGGATATAGCGTTGCATGATATGGGCTATGTATAAAGCCGTATTGTAGTTGGCACCGAGGTGTAGCTTTTTGTACCCGTCATGAAACAGGCATCCTTTCGTGGCAAGTGTTTTCTTTGACCGCAAATGGTGGTGATTCATAGTATTTGCAGGGAAACCGCTTTCAGCAGATGTGTATAGTTCAATGTCGAAGGAAGATCCAGGAGCTCGGCAGGTGCACGCCGCTGTCGAAGGTTGTGCAGTCGACTGTCCGCTACCTGCCGGCCATACTCTCTGCAAAGGTGACGCCGGTTGTGGTGTTCATACTGAAGCTGAATCATGGTTGCTCAGTGCTGGAAAATTATTTGCCTAAAGCGGAGCACAACAGGGTACTGTTTCGTGCATCGGACAGGACGGCCAATGCTGAGGAGCGTGCACATGCTATTCAGTACGTGCGGCTTCGTGTTCTCGAGGCGCTGGCGTTCTTCGTGGAAGACCCGGAGCAATTGTTGTATGACATTGAGTCCACTAGAAGTGTGATTTCGGGTTCGCTTCCGCTTGTGATTTTGTCGGGGGATTGTTCATTCCGGAAGATTTGGATATTTATGTTCCTGCTTCTCAGGAGGATACTTTGCTTGCACTGCTGGATATGCATTTGGGTGCGCGACGACTGCGGTTACGATGCAACGCAGGTGCGAGGAAAATGCGGCGGTAGCTTTTGTGCGTTGGCTTGGCAAAGGGCATGGTGGACATGGGCTGAATGTTGTTACGTGCATCGGGGAGACCGCGATCATGCCTGTGTTTTACTTTCACTCGACGGTGGTGATGAATTTTATTTCTGGTGGTGGACTTTTTTGTGCATACCCTGCACTGACAACAGATCATGTTTCTATTCCTACCGCTGGGTACTATGACCCCGGTATTAACCGAAGTCAGATGGACGCGTGTTTCGAGAAGTACACAGATCGCGGGTTTTCATTTGTGACTGCGGCTTCTAGTAACGGGAATGGCGGCGAACATATTTGTTATCGGGATTATTGCTGCCCGCGGACGATCCGCACGTTGTACGATAATGGCGGGCTCTTTGTGCCATTTGGCAGCACCGTGGAAGAACACCAGATAATATACGATAAGTGGCATACCGTGCTGTGGAGTGTTGGCGGCCCTGCTTGCGGAAGTCACTTGCATGCCGTCTTCCATGGTACTATTGTCCAGGCTGTGGCGCTTGTAAGGTGAGCCGTGGGTGTTTTGTCTTAGGCGATGCTGACCATGTTGGAGTGAGTAGGAATCACAACTAAAGAGAATTATGGGAGACGGTCGAGTTTTCGTTGTGACCATATGCATGAGAATGCTACCGGTTGGCTGATCTAGGTATTTTGTCTACAAATGTTAAATTGATTGTGTGAGCATAATCGTATAACATAGTGAATGGCTGAACACATATTTGAGCGGCAGTTATTTTCTGGATTTCAGACTTGAGATATGCGGCATCCATAACTGATCAAGGGCGACACATCGTGAGTATTTGATTCCTCGAGCGGTCGAAAGAATTTGAGTCAAAACTCTCATAAGTCTATTACGATGCTTAATGAGAAGTCCGTAACCCCAAAAAGGAGCCATTTGTGTTATTTTTGCGCAACGCCCGAAAGCCATTGGAATCGACGGCTTCCAAAAACAGATCACGTGTAAATTACACGTGTGCATGAAAGACAAATAGTTTTAAACATGTCAAGTCGCGTTAGTTATTAACACAAGCTGAATTAGTCCAAATACATGGTGTTGGAATTATTATCTTCCTAAGAAACCCTCCAATGCACATACAGAATTCGAAGTACCGAAAAATTCTAAAAATTCACATGATGAACATCGTCGACTCGGCGACACACACACCCGGTCGGCCCGCCTGACTGTTCCCTTTTACATCATTACTCGGGTGGTGTGTGTTTCTCCCGTAGGCTGTAGTTGTTATTACCCTCTGTATTAACATTTAACCCTTTCCAATCCCTCACTGACGCACATCATTATCAAGCACATATGCAAATGGGCTCGCGGCAATTAGTTAATAACAATCCAACAGTTTAAACTCATTTTCTACCACTGTTAGTGATGTTTGGGTCGGGTTGGTTCAGCCAAGTCCGGGCTTTAGGTTGGGTGAGGATGGGTTTGAGCCCAATTTGGGTCGGGCTCTGGGTCTTGGGTTGGACGTTGAGCTGAGACCCTGCATACATTAAACACTGCGTCACTTTATATTCAGCTACTTCCCTTGCGGAATGTGCTGAGGCCGGGGTTGTCCATAGGGTATGCACACCTAATGCCTGAAAGCCAGGAGCCAGTGATCTACCCAACCAGTGGTTCCCGCTGAAAAAAAGCCTGGTTTCCAGAGGTCCATTAGCATCGAGAGCGGCCCATGATGCCGGATGGTCTTCTGACTGGTCAGTCGGAGTTGAAAATTGATGATGGCCCGCTGGGAACCACAAGTCAAGTAGATCAATCACTGTTCAGGCGTGTACTTACAATAGGCCAATGAAAATGTACTACACTGCCTACGTTGCCGTAAATCTGCTTAGTTTTGTTGCCCCAATAGACCTAGTGCGACACATGATGCAGCAAGTTCCGGCGATATTTCATGTCCACATGGGTGTGAGAAAACCCACTGATCCCACATGGTGCCAAGATCAGAGCTGTCTGGCAGTATTCAAAAGCGAGATAGAGATGTTATCAACTGCAACCTCTTCAACTTCTTCCGACTGCAACAACCCATACTTTGCACCCTTTCTCTTCCGCCATAGCAAGGCAGTACCATAATCTGTGCCTATCACACATTCAATATGCTTCCAACGTAAAAATTTTATCACATGGATATGCCCGTATCACTTACATGTACATTCAGTTTTGCAACCCCAAAACTGGTGGGAAAAGAGCGGCAGTAGAACTTGTTGTTATGTGAAGGCAGGAGCGGAGAGAAACAAGGGTGGTGAAGTGCGCAGGTGGCAGCCTGCTCACAAATCATTAGGGTATCGGATGAGAAATGACTTGAAGAACAGGATGGTCTCTTTTAAGCCTGTACACTGCCCGAAGCACTGGTTTGATTAAAATCTCTGCCAGCACACTGAGTGACATTGATCGTGGTAGTGAGTCACTATTTTGCCAAGAGGAGAATTTCAATTTTATTGACCGGTCTTTTTTTTTTGCTCTCTCAATGAGGAATCCCGGAACAAGAACAGCCTGAACTAAAATCTTTATGCATCAGTCTACGCTAATGGTGCATTGTGTGTCATGAGACTTTTTTGATGATCAGGAAGTCAGCCATCGACACATTCATGACATCCGTAAACGGGTTATCATGAAACTTGGCGACTCGCGAAAATGGCTACGCCACATAGAGTCACCTCGCCGCGTCACAGACATATTGTGGACTGTTTTTGGATGTCCTGGCGCATTTAAATCTTTCTTCGTTCTCCATGCGTACCTTTCATTTAGTGTTGGCCGTGTCGGGTCGGGCTTTCAAGCCCGGGCTTGGGCTCGACAATATCCTGAGCCAGACGCTATCAGCAGGGTCGGGCCCAAGCCCAGGTTTGTGTTGTTTGAGCCCGGCATTCCCTTTGAAAAGGGTCAACTGATTTTTCTTGGATTTAAATGGCCTCTTGATGCAATCTCGACATCACTTGGTTCGCAATATCGGATCGTTCCGTGCTAGCTGTTTTTGAGTTGTTCAACCGCAAAATGCAGGAGATGCCGGGGACTCTGGCGCAAGGGGATACTTTTTGTATGTCCTAAATGAAGTTTAAATTGCAATGACCAACAAGACATTCAAAGCGCAGGATATGTGCACAGACTTGGGCCCAAGCCCGGGTCTCGGGTCTGGCAAAATCCTGAGCCTGACCGTGAGCCCGAGCCCGGCACAACACTATCTTCATTCACAGCGAGTTGCATTCCGTCCTGAGAGAGATGTGGTGAATTTCTATTTATGCCATGGAGCGCCTCAATGAACTGTAAAAGGCATTCAATTCACATGCTAAAGGAGGGAGTAGTCGCTTGTCCGAAACTTCCAGACCCGAACTGCAGCAGAGAAGGTGGTCTGTAAGAATTTGTCTCATCCAAATAAGCCAAGGCTCTATGGGTGCTGACGTCATGTATGCCTCCGGATGGGGCATGTGCGTTGGCTTCACAATATCGGTAGGGTGAGACCCGGGGATGTTCACCGGGCTGAGGGAATAAGAGATGAATTAGTGCCATAAAGGAGCAGGTACCTTGCCCCGAGAACCACGAACCACGAGACTCGGTGGACAACCTTTAGTTTGCGAACCTCAATGTTTTGTTATTATTGAAAGACAAACACTGTCGCACCGTCGACTGGAAAATGCATTGCCTGGTTTCGCATCTCTCCCATATGTGGTAATGAGAAGGCACAAAGGTTAACATTGAGTCCTCTTAAATTCGATTTGTGAGGCGCATCAACAGCGATCTGATGGCGGCGACTGGATATCGATGTGATGACATCATTTCCTATTTATGCCTGGAACATAGAACAAGCGCCTAGGTGTCAGATTAAGCTCTGCGCTAGCGACACGCGGAATGTTCCTCGCATCTGCTTTTTCTCTAGATATAAGAGCGTCTTTCTCACCGATCTCTTCACCCGGGTACTATGAAGATCGCTGCGCTATTAAACTTGTCCCCTGGCCAGCCGCAGGAGTCATTCGACAACGCTCTCTTCCAAACCGCTGTCGAAGAGGACCTGTGTGCCCAGAAATGTCGCAATAAAGAAACATTAAGTCGCGAAGTGCGTACACTGCAGCAAGTATGTTCTTTATGCACGGCGCGCGACTTCGTTTTGACCGTTCACAGCGTGTGAAATTGATGAAACGATACGCACACCCTTTGTAGACGAGATTGGATCTGGCTGCCACATGCATGGCAGTCACCATCCACCTGTCCAAGACATCGCTCCTGCAAATTCCCGTGAAGAGGTGCACTGCGTCCCAACGACGGGGACTGGGTGTCGTGCAGCATCTGCGACTCCACCCTACGAACCGGTGGCCATGACTGGTAATGGCGCTGCGAGCAAAGCCGAGTATGAGCATATAGATGGGCCGGGGGACTTGCTTTCCCCGCCTATCTCAGTCCCTCGACCGCCGTATCAGTATGGACCTCTACCTACAACGTTTCCTCCTTTGCCACACGCCAAAGCACTATCTGTTCGCCGCGTGCAGAGAAACCCTAGTCGAGTCACCATTGAACCACGCATCTTCCTACTGGCGAACGCTTCGTAGGCGCTTGCAGTTTCCGAGAGCGTCTTCTCAAGGGAACAAGGTTACAGTGCGACGGCCTGATATCGGGAGTGGTGGAAATCGAGGACTTAATATTCACTCAGGGTGGCTTCTCTTTGTACGAGCAGTTCACCATGCCAGCCGTCGGACATATACCATTGGATTCGCTGAGGATCAAGTCTACCTACGGACAGCACCGAAGGAGCTCAAATGCGCGGAGGATGCGCCGCGGCAGGAGCAACGCCAAGCAACACCACGTGCTGTTGTTCACCCGCCAAAAAAGCCTCGCTCATGTCATTAGTAGTGCG